>JAGPOY010004403.1:0-11974 GCA_018983105.1 Silene uniflora | reverse complement strand
ATTCACCAGTGATAAATCCAACCTTGTTTTTAGACACCAATGCTTGAACAACATCCCTCTGCCATTGATGAAAGTTAGAACCATCAAACAAGTAAGCAGTTAATTGTAGGTTAGGTTGATCATTGGGTGACAAGAAAAGAGGATCATCTAGAGGTGAGTAGAAAGATTCCTGTCGAGCAGAAGAATTCTCAGGAATATCAGACATTTTTATGGAATTTGATGATTTTCAGAAAGAAAAAAAAATATGAAGATTTGATGAAGATATGAATAAAGAAGATGAAGATGTGAATGATTTTGATTATGCGGAAGCTTTGTGTTTATAAGGATCGAAAAACCATGTCGAATGATACCATATGAAACTTCAATATTGTAAGAAGCATAAAGGAATTGAAAAGAGAATTAAAGAGAATTATGATTTATTATTATCAAAGTTATGAATGAATGATTACAATGTGTTGCCTTATATAGGAAGTTCAACTAACAAACTCCTAACAACTTTCCATATCTTGTAACCAACTTCTTATAACAACCTAACTAACTATAACTAACTTAGAGGCTAGTCGGTTAGGCTTGAATAGCTGAGTAATCTCATAGTAACTTAAATTTAGCTAACAAAAGCATATATCATACTACAATAACTACCTGGTCAATTGACCTTGATGCATTATTTACATTAGAATAAAATTTATAATTTAACTCAGAAAATTTAAATACTACTTTAGAACTCAATTTTTAGATTGGAAATTTAAAATTCATTAAAATATAGAGAGATTTTATTGCATTATTTTAGAACTTTATTTTTAAAAATAAATAATTTTAAAAGAAGATAATTAATTAATTATTATAAAACTTATCTTATATATACCTTCTTAAAGAATTTTTTTGAAATAACAAACTCGTGCAATTTGCACGGGTATACTAGTTTTCCACGGAATAGAATAATTTCACTTGTAATTTTGGCGTTTTGGCTCATAGAAATGTCCATAATTAAAATTGGTCTTAAAAAATAGATGCTCACTTGATGTTAAAAATTGGGATTTACATAATGACATTTATTCAAATAAAACATATATTTATATGATAATATTATTCATCTAAACATGCAGCTAGTTTTCTGTAAGACGGAGGTATTTATCTTAATATTAAAATGGTCAAATAAAATCAGCAACTCTTCTATAAGATCATTATATAGCAATATAGCATAGGATTGAGTCAAAAAGAAAATAACCCACAATTTACATTTAATTATATTTATAAATTATTTTTAAATTGATAACTCAATATCTTATGCTTATGATGATATTGACATAGTCATCTAATTTAGTTGGCCTTTGTATTATTGGGCTAGTTCTATATTAGAATAGACTTATAAAACAATTTGTTTATCATCTCATATGAAAATATAGGACAAATTTTTGCTTTTCCATATGCATTCTCCTTTTCTCTTTTTTATCGTCTCACATAAATATATTTAATTAACCGTCTTAGACTTAAAACGGATGTACTCGTCTTAAATGAGATTCTATCTCAACTAAACTACCCATTTACACTATCATATATGTGTCCATTTTCATTTTATATGTAGCCTCAATTTACCATTTGACTTCTCAGTTGGTGTAAATTTGGCGGACGACCCATAGCCCCTCTAGGAATTTTAACCTTAATTTACACAATATACAAATTCATTTTTCACCCTAACGCTAAATTCACAAACTGGTTGGTACCTCAACCCTAACACAAGCTCACTTTTCCTTTATCATTAAACTATTTTGCCTCCTCCATCAATTCAATATATTTATTAATTATTACTCAAAGTTGCTAAACTTCAATCTTTCATAACCAATCAACGAAAGATTCAATAGCCATCATGCATGCTGCTATTATAGTGTCGACTATTTTTATTTATTTGGATAAAGTTGATTAAGTTAACAAAATGTAAGTTTTCAGATCTAATCTAGTTGTATGTAAGGTTTATAAGCAGAAAACCTTAACTTTTTTTTTGCTCAAAATGTTTTCTCTGAAATTTATCAATGATTTCAAGTCAAAAAATTTTTTAATTTTTTTTTTCCAATGATCTGAATATTTTTTTTGGGGTGATTTGGGCATATTATTGAAGTCCTGAAATCAAAACATTGCAACTTTGAAGATTTTATATTTTTATTCTAGTTAAAAGACATGTTAATAACTTTCTTACTATGTGAGCATATTAATTTTTTTTTTCTTTTCAAAATATTTCACTAAAATTTCAAAATTATTATCAAAATATATATATAGATTTGCAGTTTTCACATTTTTCTGATTTATTCCATATTTTTCGAAAATAAGGATATTTTTGGGGTTTTTCTTTTGATTAAGATATTAAATTTTGGGTCTTGTGTTAAATTTAATGTACTCCACATAGGTTTGTATAGCGATATGAATTTGCTTGTATACATTATAATTTTATTTGTCAAAGGTATTCAACATGTCGATTTTTTGGAATTGTAATCTTTTCTGTTACTATAAATTTGTAGTCGTTATTTTATTTTTAGTGTAAGGTTGAATGTAATTAATTTTTTTATCATAAGCTTTTTAACCTATGAAATATATGAATGTATATAGAAAAGAATAAGAAAGGGGGAAAGAGAGTAATTAATTACCTTAATGATAGTGGGGAAGAGAGAGAGTAATTAATTACCTATAGTGGGGGACATTTTTCTTTTTCTTTCCTTGAAATTAAGTAGCCAATAGGAAGCATTTAAATG
This sequence comes from Silene uniflora, assembly GCA_018983105.1. Classification (NCBI taxonomy): domain Eukaryota; kingdom Viridiplantae; phylum Streptophyta; class Magnoliopsida; order Caryophyllales; family Caryophyllaceae; genus Silene; species Silene uniflora. The sequence goes on along the minus strand of JAGPOY010004403.1, from coordinate 9,230 downwards.
CTTCAACTTTTATAGTAAGAGGATTTCATGGATGACATTATTTCTCAATTTCATCCACTATTAGCAATAGTTAATGATAATAATAGTATTGATAATTAATGTTTGATTACTTTCAACAGTTATCTCATATGCCTCATCGCTAATATATATAAAAAGAGACATATTATGTGTTACAATGAACATAAATTCAGTAGTAATTATATATATATTGTCAAAGAAGTTTGCAATGAAACTACAACTTTATGTTAATCTTCTTCTTATAATCTTTGGTCAAATAATATTTCCAACTGTCGAGGCTGAAACAAGATATTATAAATGGGACGTTAAGTATGAATTTAAGTCTCCTGATTGTTTTAAGAAGTTGACCATTACTATCAATGGCATGTCCCCTGGTCCGACCATCACTGCTCAACAAGGTGACACGGTTGTCGTTGAGGTTACCAATAGCTTGATAACCGAGGATCTTGCCATTCATTGGCATGGCATTCGTCAGGTTGGTAAATCTTTTTTATGGTATTGAGTTAAAGTACAACCATACTTATAATTTGGAGCAAAATGCATATAAATGACGCGTAATATCTAAACTTGTAATTTTCGACAGTTTGGAACACCGTGGTCAGATGGAACTGCAGGCGTGTCACAATGTCCCCTTGTTCCTGGAGACACATTTGTGTACTCATTCGTGGTCGACAGAGTAAGTTTTTTCCTATCTAAATTATTGATGAAAGCAATGAAGTTATATAGCGGGTGATGAAATATGAATGCTAACGAAAAGTTGCATTTTGGTTGTGATTCAGCCGGGCACATTCATGTACCATGCCCATTATGGTATGCAATTGGAAGCGGGTTTGAATGGAATGGTCCTTGTATCACTTCCCGAGGGACAATCTGAACCTTTCACTTACGACTTTGATCGTAGCATTCTTCTAACTGATTGGTGGCACGAGAGCACCTTTGAGGCTGCCACCGGATTATCTTCCATCCCATTTGTCTTTGTTGGCGAACCTCAGGTATGTACTTGCTTTTACGTCTAAACTCAATTTTCCAAATAAAAACTTCTACTAGACGGTCTTATATATGAGATGACATGCTCCTGAGTATTAGCAATTATTCAAAATATTTGGGGATTTATATTCCTTTAGTTTATATTATTTCTCTTTGATTTGGTTTTTGTAGTCTCTACTTATACAAGGAAGAGGTCGATTCAATTGCTTATCCTTCAAAACTCAGACGGATCCCACGATTTGTAACACCACCAGTCCCGACTGCACCCCATTTGTCTTGACAGTTGTCAAGGGCAAAACATACCGCTTACGAATTGGTAGCCTCACTGCTTTGTCTGCTCTTAGTTTTGCTATAGAGGTAAGTTTGATACTCTGTTCATGATTCTTTTTGGGCAGTTTTGGTAAAATGATGTTAAAATAAAAGTAAAGATTTCAGGGTCAGTATTTAAAATTGAAGAGACTGCCAAAATGCTTATCTAGTCTTAGGCCCTCTTCTTAGCTAAAAAGAACCGAGTTGAGCTGAACTGAACTGAATAGAACTGAGCTGAAATTAATAGTTAATTTGTGAAGAGATGATCTGAACTGAACTTATATAAAGCTTAACTAAACTCAACTGAATTGAATAAAGATGAACTGAACTTAACCTGAATAACATGGCCTTAATGTGTGAAGGTCTTACTCAAATAGCCAAGATATATACGGAATAATAATTATTTTGTACTTGTGATAATTCAAACAGGGGCACGACATGACGGTAGTTGAAGCAGACGGATACTACGTCGAACCATTTGATGTCCAAAACTTGTTCATATACTCTGGAGAGACGTACTCGGTCTTAATCAAAGCCAACCAAGATCCATTGCGTAACTATTGGGTCACAACTAATGTGGTAAGCCGACTACCCAAAACGACAACTGGACTGGCTATTTTCAACTACTATCCAAATACACCGGAACAAAACCCGCCCACAATTCCAACCACTGGACCTCTGTGGAACGACATTGCTCAAAGAGAAGCCCAAAGCTTATCAATTAAAGCGCGAAAAGGATTCATCGTACCTCCGCCCCCCACCTCTGACCGGTTGTTAATGTTACTCAACACGCAAAATAAGATTAATGGGTTTTTACACTGGTCGATCAACAATGTGTCATTGTCCTTACCATCAACACCTTATTTGGTGGCCCTCGGGGAGAAAAGGCTAGAGGGAGAACTCCAACAATTGTTCGATCAAGAGTCTCCACCTGATGTCTACGACTATAAAAACTATGACATATATATCCCACCCGTTAACCCAAATGCCACCTCTAGCAATGCTATATATAGGCTCAAGTTTGATACCACGGTCGATATCGTTTTGCAAAATGCAAACACCTTGAATTTAAACAATAGTGAAACTCACCCTTGGCATCTTCATGGGCACGACTTTTGGGTTTTGGGCTACGGACAAGGTAAGTTTGACCCCTTTAATGATCCAAAGAAATACAACCTTGTGGATCCTATACTTAAGAATACGGTACCAATTCACCCGTATGGGTGGACCGCTATCCGGTTTAAGGCGAATAACCCGGGAGTATGGCTATTTCATTGTCATATAGAGTCTCATTTCTACATGGGTATGGGAGTTGTCTTTGAGGAAGGAATTGAAAGGGTTGAGGAGTTGCCCTCTTCTATCATGGGTTGTGGTAAAGCCAAGCTCCTAATCACTTCCTAAGCCAGTTCGTTCCTCGTTAATTACAACAATAATCCTAGGGGATACTAACCATCACAAAAAATACAAAACATGTCATATACATTGCATATACCTATTACTCCGTACATTGCAAAATCTCAGCTTGTATTATGACGCATGGTGGATTTACGGGGGTGATGGGGGTGAACCCTCACCCCCATTAATCTGAAAACAGAGGATACATATTTATTTGTGAGCTATTATTTCAAATAACACAAATTCTCATTTGTGACGGCATTACCCGTCGCAAGCTTGCAACGGGTCGGATACGTACCATATTAAAGAAAATGGACCGGTTTGCATGTGCAAGTGCGTGGCTGACAATTGGCTTGAGTTAGGCGGCTCAAATTTGTACTTTGTGCAATATTAAATTGTAAATGATTTGCTTTTATGACAATACATTTACTGCACCATTTAACCTTGCATGTTTAACTGTGTCAATTCTCTCCTATCACCTTCATACTTGCCTTCCATCCATTCATCCTTATTCCTCCACAAAACATTACTCTTCATTTCTCATCTCATCTTTCATTTTTCATATCCCAAGTTTTCTCGAAATTTACACTTTAATATTCACAACATTTATAAAAGACGATGATGACATAATTGATCAAAAAATTAAAATATTATGGATGTTTACATTAATTGTACAAATGTCTGTACTTTTAGCTCTAATGTCACTCTATCAACTATAATGGATAACTACAGTTTTTAGGATCTGAATGTAGCATATATGTTTGATTATAATGGATGTTTACATTTATTGTGATAATGTTTGTACTTTCCGTCTAATTGTCACTATGTCAACTAAAATGGATAGCTACATATTATGTTAAGCTTTATGGTGTCGTATATCAGATCAATGTCTATACTTTTAGTCGTAATGTCACCCTGTCAACTATACTGCAATAGATCATAATGGCGCATGTTGTTATTTATTTAGTTAATGTTTGCACTTTTCTTCATAATGTCACCCTGTAACTAGAGTAAATGTTGTACACCTAATAAATGTTTCTATTTTTAGTCGTAATGTGACCCTGTAATCAGAGTATGGATTATTAAGTAAATAGAATGTTGTTGGTTATCTTATTAATGTCTTCACCTTCTGGCCAAATGTCACCCTTGGCCCTTTCTTTCATTTTCCCCGCCGCTTTCTGTTTCCCTACAGCTTTAATACCAAAACGATAAACAAATTAATAACAAAACTGTAATCATTTTAGTTCAGTTTGTGACCATCTCAATTACCCAACAACTAGGTTTAAAATGGCTACAAAAAACGTATACCCAAATACATAACAAGTAACATATATCTACCTACATCTTTAACAAAACTCACCACATTTTAATTGTCCAACACTTAAGACTAAAATGGTTACAAATAACATATACCCAAATACTTTAATAATGTCACATACGCACACTTTCACCAAGAATCACCATAAACTTTTAAGCAAAAGCACAACAAAAAAAACAAGTTCTTTACTCATCTACATTTTTAAGCAAAAACACAACCAAAAAGTGGAAAAGAAGACCCTTATCAGTTTGCATGGACCATAAACAACAAAAAATAACACCATAAATGGTAAAAATCATAAAGATCTACAAATAAAAGTGGAAAAAAATACAAAAAAAAAAATGGTAAAAATCATAAACAACAACAAAACGAACGAAATATAAACAATAAAATCAAAGAAACAAGTACTAATAAACCAATATAATAAAATCAACGAAATATAAACAATAAAGTCAAACAAAAATGATAAAAATCATAAAGATATGTTAATAAACCAATGAATTAAAGGAGATTGCCATCTTCATTCAAACCTTCAATATTCTTTTTCATCAGTTGCCGTTTTGGGGCCATTTTAACACTATTTTATGGGATTTGTTTGGGGTTTTAGGAAGATTTTGAGAAGAAATCAGGAGAAATTAAGAGAGAGAAGGAGGAAGTAAGGTGGAATTAAGAGAGAGAAAAGGAGAAATGACGGTTGTTGAGATTAAAAGAGAATGTTGGTGGGTGAATTAATTTTGTGTGGTCAAAATTATGCATGGGTAAGACAAATATAATTTGTGTGGTCAATTCTCAAACCCGAGTCAAATGCCCACCCGTTTGCAGCTTAAATGCTAATATCCGCTCTGTCTTAAGCTTGTGACGGATAACGTCCGTCACAAGCAAGACCTATTGTTCAAATAATCTTAGTGGTTCAGTGGTACAAGTAATCTCTTTCCCTGTAAGCAGCCCGGGTTCGACCCCTGGGTTGCATTTGAGCGTGTTTTCGTGGTGTAATAGAGCTGGATTAGGGGCTAATTATAGGGCAGTATGCTAAGTTCTCAGTGTAATACCCCGTTCCGTGAAGGACTTGTTGACCGACCCGTTGACCCAAAGACCTTAGGAAGTATAACGAAGTTACGAGGTTAGATAGCGAGACAAGCAAAGACCTCGGCCGAGCTACGCTGACTCGGCCGAGCTAGCCTTACTCGGCCGAGTATCCCTAACTCGATCGAGTCACCTGCGGTCAGCGTGGTTCTATATATTTCGAGGGTTCATCGACAAACCCTCATTTTCTTTTCATTTCGTCGACCTTTCCCAACCCTAGCTCTACATTTCCCTTTCTTCCTATCTAGTCTCATGAACCCTAACACTCTACATTCAAGATGGAGATTACAAGGGAGACCAAGTCGGGATTATGGGTAGCGCTTCGTCTCAAGGTAAGTCCTAAGTCTTGTTATTCGCTCAGTCGTATTAGATGATAGAAATAGTTAGTGAACATGTATGTCGAACGTTGTAGGGATCGTCATGATGTGGCTATGATGTGCTAGGACTTGCTTGCTATGTGCGTAATGCGTTTGCGATGCGAGATGACGAAAAGGTAGGGTTTCCCTACTCAGTTTCATAGCAAGATGATTTGTAATTCGATATGTGTAATGTAGTTGGTTAATCGCTATTATGTATGTGGATGACTTGTTGATGATACGGCTGACATGAGACACTATATGATTCCGGCTGAGTGAACCAACATCGAGAGATGGTTTCACGCCCCTTGATCGCTCCTTACCCTTGATCGCTCCTTACGACTCTCCCGTCGTAAGGAGGATGTGCACATTTAGGACTTGGGTTCTCGCTTACTCTGATAAGCGGCTGAGGTGACAAGGCTGCGGTCACTGGCTGAAGGAAAATTGATTGTGTGGATACCGTTCGATGTGATATCGAATACGGCTGATTAACCAACTATTGATATAATCTTATGTTACCTTGCTATGACTTGTATGCAGATGACTGACCCCGTTGTATTGTTTTCGAACCTGCCATGATCCATTGGGGAATGGGGAGCAGTTGCCTGACAGGTTATGCGGTTGCTGTCTTGGGACGTCGGGGCGGTCAAGTGTCGACCATCATCACGTTGCTGCGTCGAGTAGAGTCTTATAGCATAGACGAGTTGTACCTTTTCTTTATGTAATAGCTAGTCGTTGTATCATTAAAGAGCTGATGTAATAAAGTAACCATTATTGTTATTTGATCTTCACTTCCTCGGTTTACCGAGATGGTGACACCCTTGCCCAACGAGGAAGGTCCTTGCGAAGGCTCTTCGTTGGTTGGGGGTGTTACACTCAGACCGTCTCGGACTCTCCGGAAGTTATGTTTGTTTTATCATTGTGCGGGCATTCTTTTGTTTGGCTGAGTAGTGCGAGGTGTAGCTGTACGATGGGCCTAGACTCAATGGCGTGAATAGGAGGGATGTAAACACCCCATTCCCTAAATCCTAGATTCGCCACTATAATATGACTTAGTTTTCAACCAAATTTTGTACTCTGTATTATATACACTTCGTTTTTTTTTTCATGTGAGACCGTCTTATAAGACTCATTGAACAAATGCCCTTAACATTGCGTACTTTCTTTTAGCAACACTTAAGTTTTAGGGCCAATTGATAAAAAGTACCAAGTTTAGACCAATTTTTCATAATTGGTACCAAGATAAAAAAATATTTTGTAAACGGTACCAAGTTGTTAACTCCGGCCCAAAATTAGTACCAAATCAGGTGACAATAGTACTTTTCTGATGACTTTTAAATTTTGCCACCTATTTTTTATCTTTTTCTTCCTATACTACCCTTACTTTCTCAATTTAAATCAAATTTATCGTATTTCATATCAATTTTTCATAGTGAGTACCAATTTTTTCTCTTTCCCCAAATTACTTCGCAGCTCATCACTTCCTATTTCCTCTCCTAATCCTTTTCCATGTCTTCTTTTTCTTTGATTTTCGCGCCCCTCATTCTGCCGCCTGCATCAACTTTATGATAATTATTAAACCAAAACAAAATAAACAAAACTGATGAAAATCCATCACAATTCACAACAAAGCTAAACAGGAAAAGGTTAAAAAATTATTTGTAAACAAGACATTACAAAACTAATACATAACTAATTTGAAGGGAAAGAATCGCAGCTCAAAAAGATTTGATGGGCTAAAGGAGGGGCTAATTACGGGAAAAGAGGATCCTTGAAGTTCTTTTTCTTATTTTAGGGTAAAAAAAGGGAAGAAATTTGGGGGGAAATCTGATTATTTGGGGGAAAATCTGATTCTTTTGATTAGGGTTAAACGAGGGAAGTAAGGTGTAGGTAAATATGAGCGATGGTGTTATTAGTGATGGCTATTATGGTCTTTGTATCTCATTATATGTCATAAATTGGACGGAATATGTGATTTGGTACTAATTTTGAGATGGAGTTAACAACTTGGTACTGTTTATAAAATATTTTTTATCTTGGTACTGATTATGAAAAATTGGCCTAAACTTGGTACTTTTCAACAATTAATCCTAAGTTTTAAGGTAGGTTCACCATTCAGGCAACTTAAACCATTTGCTAAATGTAAAAACATGTAGCATTTCGAAATGACGCGTAATAAAAATTGTGTCGACTAACTACAACTTCATAATTAACATCTCAAGTCTAAATATGAGAATCCACACCTTGATCATAAACAGATGCATTACATCATGTATTGTCGTTGTTGCTCCTGCATTAGCGAACCTGAAGATAAAATTGTAAGTAGTTAATTATTTACCTTTCTATTTTAGGAATGTATTTGATAAGCAATTTAATCATACACACTAAATTGACTAAATATTCATGACATTTAAGATGAAACAACGATCAATAATACAATCTCTTTATGATAGATACTCTCTTATGAAATCTAACAAAATGATTTGTGTTTGTTAAGCTGAATAATTAAGGTGATATTGAAATCATACTCATTGGCTTGTCATATACGGAGTATTTTATCTATCGTATTTGCTTATCACCTTGACTTGTACTTCGTATGAGTATGTCATACGAAGGTAGAAAACAGCCATCTTAGCTCAGCTGGTAGAGCGCATGGCTTTTAACCATGTTTTCTCATTAAAAAATAAATAAATAAATAAATACTTGTATGTGATACTCCGTAGATTACAGCTAGCTTTGAGATTAGTTTAGAGTTGTAGGATCAACTTTGGAGCTGTTCAAATTCTTTGGTCAAATAAAATGATGTAGTAGCTTAACAAAAAGACGACCTAATTCAAAGGGACGAAGGGGTAATGGTACATGGGAAACTCGAAAAAAGTTGGAATATCTATAAAATACTATTAAAAGCCTAACTTAAAAATGCCACGTAGGCAATGCCACACGGGATGAAAAAAAGCCACCTAAAATGTGACTAGGCAAACTAATATGACATGGATTATTAATCAATCTATTATTATATTACATTAATTTAATTTACTTATTTCCTTTAAAAATTCATTCATATTCCATTAGCTTTAAACTTAATTAACACAAAAAAAAAAAACTACAATAAAAAAATATGCATTAACTATAAGTTAATAATTTCAAGACATTTCATATGAAGTAGTATTATATGTATTCAAGATTAAAAAAACTAAATACATAAGAAATTAATAACAAAGAAGAATAATTGAAGTTAAAAACAAAAAAAAAAAATTATATTATCACTAATTCACTATTTTTTTTATAAGGCACTAATTCACTATTATTGTTACTATAAAAAAAATATACTATAATTTTTTTGTATATAGAAAATATTTTAAAGAACTAATTAATCGACAAATGAGTATTAAAGATCATATAATATATTTTCATAAGAAAAATAAAATATATGAAAAAAATATTTATTTAATTTAAGTAATTTACAAAGAAATTATGTAAATACTTAAGTGAAATTAAACACTAATAATAGAATTTTAAAAGGATAGAAATACCATGTATTTAGTTCATGAAATTATTTCACGTAAAGGATAAGGTTTTGTAAAAAAAAATGCATTGTTTAGCAATATATTTAGTAAGTAAAATTAAAATAATTTTATTTATAATTTTGTGTTCATGGTGAATTTAAATGAGACTTTCTCCATTCTATTTCTATACAAAAATATAAAAAGGCTAACATTAAGTGTCACATGACAACATTATACTATTACTATAATTTATACAAA
>JAGPOY010004402.1:0-11975 GCA_018983105.1 Silene uniflora | reverse complement strand
AAATAATGCCATGCAACTATTTAGAAGTCTGAAGTAGAGTCTTGACTATTCAAGACTCATGTTCAGATTCTAACACAAAACTTATCACTTTATCCCTTCATACCCATAAAAAGCATGCAAGTCTCATGATGAGACTCACACTCAGTCTTATGCAAAGCCTGCGTTAAACTTAGTCTTAATTTCAGTTCATTTCAGTTCAGTTCAGTTCAGTTCAGCTCCATTCAGTTCAGTTCAGTTCAGTTCAGTTCAACATAATTATTATTCATATTTTCTTATTCTTATTATTTACTATATTATTATTATATTTATATTTAGCATATTTATTAATTTATTATTATATTTTGGGATACTCTACATTAGACTTGGCAAACGGGTCAGGCGGGTCGGGTCCGGGTCGGGTCATATGGGTCCGGTCAAATACATGTCGAATTTGGGTCAGAATACGGGCCAAGAAATAATTTCTAAGGCCTTTTTTAATCAATTTTTTGTTTTTTAAATGTAATACATATTCAAAATTAATATTTTTATCATATTTATTATTTACATTAAATATATTGACATTATTATTAAAATAAAGTTTTTTTAATAATTATTTTATTATTGAATTTTATTAAAGCTATATAAAATTGACTTTTTGATTATGTTTGTAATTTTAAGAAATAAAAATGATATTCTTTTACTATTTTTTCAAATATAATATATAAATATTAATATTTTAATAAAATTCTTGATTTACCTTTGATCCAACGGTTCGACCCGTTCGGGTCAGGTCTCGACCCTAAAATAATGGGTCATTTCGGGTTCGGGTCGAACGGGTCACCTGGTCGAAATAGTCGGGTCTTGACCCTACAAAAAACGGGTCGGGTCGGGTCAGAATTTGACAGGTCTACTCTACACGGAACCCCTATGTTTTTTCATATTGTAAGGGGTACCCCTCTTTTTGAGCTAAAAATTTTTGACTGACTATAATTCTTAGTCACGAACTCGAAAACGACAGTTTTTTTCACATAAAGATCTAGTAAAGACGATCAATTTGAAAATGAAGAATCGTCGCATTCCGAATTCTCATGACCACGAATTATTGGCTGTCAAATTTTTTTGGTGAAAAAAGAGAGGTATCCCTTAGAAAACCAAAAAACTTGAGGGTACCATGTAGAATATCCGTTATATTTTTTTGGTGTAACGAATTATTATATATTATTATTAATGAATAATATTATTATAATATTTATTTTTATAATTAAATTATTATGTATTATTATTGTTTTTATTATTATAATCTTTTTATTATTATTATTATTTCAGTTCAGTTCAGTTCAGATAAGTTCAGTTCAGTTCACTTCAGTTCAATTCAGGTCCATTTAGTTCAGTTCAGTTCAGCTTCATTAAGTTCAGTTCAGTTCAGTTCAGTTCAGTTCAGACAATTTCAGTCCAAAAGAACAGGGCCTAACTCGAAACAACATGTACTAATTTATATTAATATTATATATTTCAAAATAAAATTTCATCGGTTATATAGTACTAAGTAAAGTGCTTAGCCATTAACTTGGAAGCAACCCAAACCAAAATGAACTATACCCGAAAGTGACCCGACCCGAAATGACCTGATAACAGGTCATCCGAAATTGACCCGACCCAACCCGACCCGACCCGACCCGACTTGAATTGTATGACAGACCCGAAATGACCTGACTCAAACTGACCCGACCCGTACCCGACCCAAATGACCCGATTTACCACCTCTAGGTTGGGGGATGGAGCACCCCATGGATATGCCACTTGTATATTGTGTGAGGGGGTAGTATCCGTCTTCATCTTGTGACGGATAATGCTCATTTTCAATGGGAATTTGTGAATTACTTGGGGAGTTGGAGACGCTATTGAGCAAATGACTAAAGTCTAGACCAGTCTATTTCTGACCTGACCCGAAACCCGACCTGTTCCGTTTTCTCAGGGTGAAGCGAAAATTTTGACCCAACGATTAATTTGACCTGAACCCGAAATGACCCGTTATTTTAAGGTCGAAACCTAAACCGAACGGAAAATAAATCAAGAATTTTATTAAAAAAATATTTTTTTAATTACTTAAAATTACAAAGACAATTAAAAAATCAATTGTATAACTTTTAGAATATTTAATAACAAAAAGTCTTGCTGAAGACGGGTCAGATCTTGCAACGGGTAATTTGTGAGAGGAAATGCGTAGAGGGGACAAGGTGGGCACCCCCCATGTGCTCCCCCACTCACATCTCATGAGTATTTTGTGAGAGAAAATGGTATCCGTCTTCATTTGTGACGGATATGGTGTGTCTTCAATGAGATTTTGTGATTTAATAAAATGATTGTTAAGAAAACTTTATTTTGATATTTATGTCAATATAATTAATGTAAATACTCCGTATTGAATATGATTAAAATATTAATTTTAAATATGTTTTGCATTTTTAAAGAATATTTATTTGATTAAAAAAAGTCGTTCGAAACTATTTCTTGACCCGATTCTGATCATAACCCGAACCGCGACCCGTAGTCGACCCGACCCCTATTCTGACTCACCCGTATGACCCGACGCGGGATCCGACCCGTTTGACAGGTCTACTAATGACTAACACAAATTTTCATTTAGATAGATGAGTATATCCATCTCAAGCTTAAGACAGGTCAGCCGGTCAGGTAGTTGCAAGATACAAAAACATAGTGCATGGAAAAAAGCAACCTATATTTCTTATATGCACATGTTGGATGATATTTGACCCGTTTTTATTTTAAGTCGGATGACTAATGAGTATTTAGGTCATGTTCTTTTGGACTTAATTTCAGTTCTTGTAAGTTATTTCATTTGAAGTCAAATCACTTTAGATCAGTTCACCTCAGTTATGTTATGTTTAGTTTCGTTCAGATCAGTCCAGTACAATGTTGTTGCTAGTATATCTTATTATTGTTTGCGAATTTTCTAACATGTGCCCTAAGACACATTTTAATAAGCTAATCAGGGGAATATTGTAGGAAATATATCATGATAAATTAGAGTTAAAACTCATATGTACCATAATTAGTGAAATAATCATGAAAATCTTTTAATCCTCGGCTTACTATTAAGAGTGTGCAACGTAGTGAGTCAATCTGGCCCAGCCCGATCAACATTTAGAACTGTGTATGGGCCATTTGCACCCGGGGATAACAAGAACTTGAGTTGTCGACGTAAGGTGGCTTATTCCTACCGTCGACGTCATGTGAACCATGACAGTCTTCATACGAAGAAAAGACCTTCGGTTTCTGTCGACTTTTCTCTTTGTCTTTGCATGTACACCAAGGAAATTGCAGCAATTACGAGGGCTAAAAGAAAGGGGACATACCTATTCCACTTCGACGACTTTTATCATCCTCCGTACAAGAAGTGTCGTCTTACCTTTTCTGTTTCATACTCGTATAACGTTAGTTCGGTTAGGCTTTACACTAGTTTACAGAACTCCGGCTTCCCAAGATTTGTACTGTAAGAAACTTTGTTTTAATTTAATATCAGTTTACTGTTGTCGAAAAAATAAAAAACCAGCGCATCACCACTAGAATGCAACGAATCCATTATTGGCGTTTCTTGTCAAAATATTGGGAATCAAATGTTGTTTTCGCGATTCCGTCACGGTTCCAGGCTTCCAGCAGCAAATATTTGTATGAGTCAGGAGCTAAACAACACGTTTCGTCCTCATTCACAATCTCCGCTTATATATTCCAGAATCCGCAGGCACGTGAGAATTTAAGACGGAATAATACTGACAACTTTAAACTACTAGTAACACTTTGGTTTTGTCCCCTCTCTCTCTCTCTCTCTCTCTCTCCATTATTCACTTCTCTCTCTAAAACCCATAATTCTTCGTTAATCACAATGCTCTCCTCCTTACACAAACCCAATTTCTTGGTATTTCCCTTTTTATTTTTCTCATTTTCATTTTGTTTTCATTTTCCCCTCTTTTTCTTTTATTTAATTATTTGTTTTTCATTTGCAGAACAACGCACCAAATGTGTCAGGAAGGTATCTGGGTCCGACCCGGAGAATTCCGGTGGTGGTTCGAGTCGCTGTTGGCCCCTCAGCTGATGGAAACACCGCGTTGACACAGGAGGCGGTCACCACTCAGAAATCGATGGTTGCCGTTGGTGGTGTTGAAGATTTGTACGGCGAGGATTCTGCCACCGAGGATCAACTTGTTACTCCTTGGGCTTTGTCTGTCGCTAGGTACTTCTAATATTCCATTCCATCCAAAACACGGGATTTTGAGATCATTTTATAGTCACACTAAGGTGATGGTTGAGGCCGAGCTATTATAGTTTTTCTAAATACGCTTCCTCACTCAAATGCCCGTTTGGGCTTGAAGAGTGGTTAGTGTGCACAGGCTCACCCGTACCGTGTGCTGGGGTTCCACTCCGAGGGTTTTTGAGGTTGCCAGGATTCGAACCCGTGACCTTCGGTCACACTGGCTCTGATACCATGATAGATGAATATCTCAACCAAAACCTTAAGGTGATTGAGGCCCAGCTATTATAGTTATTCTTAATAATTTTTGATCATAAAATGGTTACAAAATCCCGTATTTTTTGAAGGACCAAAATGGTCCGTCTGAAAATAGAATTTGTGACGGGCCATTTTGGTATTTTCCAAAAGACGGGATTTTGAGAACATTTTACAGTCAAATGTGACACTCTTGATAAACAAGTTACTACTTCGTATAAGACATTTGATTATAAAATGATCACAAAATCCGGTATTTTTCGAAAGACCAAAATGGTCCGTCTGAAACTAGAATTTGTGATGTATGTTTAATTGATATTATATTCAGTAACGGGAGGATCAACTTGTTACTACTGCAATATCGCATTGTTAGTTCCAGAGTAGTAGATTGAGGCCAAACACGGAAAAGACTGTCGTACAACAGAATTACTGATTTAGAAATGGGTTCACATATAATGTCTGTGTTTTCGACTCAGTTAGCGAAGAGTCTGAATAGTGAGAATTTATTTAAAAAATCATTATGTATGAAAACCATTATAACCCATGGCTCAGCATTGTGCCTAGTTGATGTTCTTGTGAACTTTTCTAGTATGTGGCACTGCTTGAGTAGGTTATGAACTTCGGCCTTTAAAGTAGTAAGAACTAACCTTTTTGCTTATTTTGGCTAAGTGGTTATTCCTTGTTGCGGGATCCTCACCACAATAAAGGGCTTGCCTTCACAGAGAAGGAACGAGATGCACACTACTTGCGCGGGCTGCTTCCCCCAGCTATTGTCAACCAGCCACTTCAGGTTATCTATATTGTTTATTCAGATATTCTTTTTGGAAATTCTGTTTGCTATTTTATATCGGGTTTCTGCTGTCTGTGAATTTCCAGGCGAAGAAAATGATTCACAATATCCGCCAGTACCAAGTTCCTTTGCAGAAGTACATGGCAATGATGGATCTGCAGGTACATATCTAATACACTGACAGTACTCTAACTTCTGCAAGTATGAAGGAGAGGATGAACAAAAAGCCGATGGATGCTTACAAGTTACAACATTTTCATTGATTGTTTCTTGCAGGAGAGGAATGAAAAACTATTTTACAGGCTTCTCATCGACAATGTTGAAGAGCTACTCCCTGTGGTCTACACCCCAACTGTCGGTGAGGCTTGCCAGAAGTATGGGTGTATCTTCCGGCAACCACAGGGCCTCTTCATCAGTTTGAAAGAAAAGTATGCAGTCTAATCATGAAATCAATAAAGTAATGCAATTTACGCTGTAATGTTCTAATGGGTGTCTTGTACAGAGGGAAAGTTCTCGAAGTATTAAAGAACTGGCCTGAGAGGCACATCCAAGTAATTGTAGTCACCGATGGTGAGCGAATATTAGGTCTCGGCGATCTTGGTTGTCAGGTGCGGTATTTGTTTTGTGAACATGTGGGACATTCATTGATTTTAGACGGTAAAAGTAAAAACTTTGTCCCTAAAATTTGATCATTGTCAGTGCATTGAAACTTGTTAGAGTAAGACAGAAGGGCTAAATAAAATTTCTGAGCTTCTCATATTGTGAAGTACTTCGTATAGCTGTTAGTTGATGAAATTTTAGATGCATGAAGGCTGCGTACATCTAACCCTACTACCTCGTGATGGGGTAATGTTGTTCGTGTTTAGTGCGTTGAGCAAAATTAACTGATCGTGATAGTGAAATGTTTCATCAGGGTATGGGAATACCTGTTGGAAAGCTTTCTCTATATACTGCTCTTGGTGGCATTCGTCCTTCAACAGTAAGTGTTTCTCTATTTAGAGTACTTTTTTTCCTTAACTCACTCCCACCGCTTGATGAAATATTAGACAATTAAACTTTCGGGTGCCTGAGATGGTCATTGTTTTGGGCATTAATAGTGGATTATTGGTTTGTTGTGAGCCCTCCTCCTCCCAAGTCCAAAGGGTAGAATTGAAGTCCAAGACGGTGATGTTATAATGTTAATTTTGCTAAATGCTGAATGTATTCTTTGCGAAGGCCAGTATGGTTTATGGGTTGACCCACCCTTTCTCCTGTAGCCTTGCCTAGCTGCTATCGTTTGCCAAGCTGCTATCCTTACAAGATAGCATGGATTTCAATAATCTGCAAAAGGCTGATATCCCAAGTACCTTCTATATTATTATCATGCTATAATCTCCTGGTCTCCCTGCGATATCAAAAACTTCATATATTGGAAAGCGAAAATCAGCTACATGATTTGTTAACTATAAAATACACTGTGTTGATTTCGATTGTATATTCTTGGTTTTCAATTATACGGTTTCTCTTTCAGTGTTTGCCTGTCACTATTGATGTGGGAACAAACAACGAGGCATTGTTAGAGGATGATTTCTATATTGGGCTTCGTCAGAGGAGAGCAACTGGGCAGGTGATGCTTTGTTACATTTTTACAATTAGAAATCAACTTTTGAGTTTCATAGGTAGCTAATGGTTAAAGGTGGCAACTACAGGAGTATGCTGAGCTGATGGATGAATTTATGTCAGCAGTGAAGCAAATTTATGGGGAGAAGGTCCTCATTCAGGTGATGTAGTGATTAACTTGATTTGCTTTTACTTCCTCGATTTCAGTCAATAAACCTCTTTAGGAGGGCAGTTACAGAAGATGATATTAGCTTTCACTTCGCTTCTATTTTACTCCATTTGCCCCATTCAACTGTTTGCCTCTTTTAGTATTTGCGAGGGGTATTTTAATCAAAGGTAAACAAGTGATTGAGACGGAGGGAGTATTATAATATTTTTATTTACATTTTAGTTATGGTGCATTAATCTCTATAACCTATTCATGATTCCGGTGCTAAAATTTGCAGTTTGAAGATTTTGCAAATCATAATGCATTTGACCTACTTGCTAAATATGGCAGCACACATCTAGTCTTCAATGATGACATACAGGTATAACTCAGGTCAATAATTATGTATTTATGTCAGCTTTAGAGCCTAGTCTTGTTTTTAAATACTTTGTTTTCCTATCTGTTGCAGGGGACAGCCTCCGTAGTCCTTTCTGGACTTATCGCATCACAGAAAGTGGTAGGGAAATCATTAGCCGATCACACTTACTTATTCCTTGGCGCTGGAGAGGTATATGTTTCAAACACATCGTGTTTAGGAATGTAATTTCAAGCTTTTAAGTGTCTGGATAGTGGAGATTGGCGATTAGATGGATTGCACTATATTCTACTATGACAAGTAACAGTATCATTTACATGACAAGGCTTCTCATCTAATCCCAGCTCCCTCCCTTGAAACTAGTCCTGCCACCTAAACCTGGCACACGAAGTAGACCTAAATCCGAATGAGCGGACCTGAAATGATTTATCTGAAACAAAAACCTTATTAGCCATAGTACAAAATGACCTGAAACCACAAAACCTCCTGTTAATTTGTTTGGTTTAGCATACTAAGCTCGGTATATGTATTTCTTGATTGCTCACTTTGATTTTAATTCTGCTCTAGGCTGGAACTGGTATAGCAGAGCTCATAGCGCTTGAAATTTCAAAGCAGGTTAGGCCACACACTCATCAATTCTTTGATGAATTTGAATGTTAGGGGATAAGAGACAATAATATATACGTACTCTTGTAGACAAGCACACCCCTCGAGGAGGCTCGGGAAAAAATTTGGCTTGTGGACTCCAAGGTTTGAAAACTTTGCCACACACTTTTCTGAATTGTTTCTCTGATGTTTATTTAATTCTGCTTACATTTTGTTTTCAATATACCATCAGGGACTTATAGTCAATAGTCGCATGGGGTCCCTACAACAATTCAAGAAGCCATGGGCTCATGTGCATGAACCTATAAAGGGGCTGCTTGATGCTGTCAAGGTGTTGTTTCTAATTCCATAGCACCCGAGAAAATATTATTTCTGGATTCATGCCTCATCGCTTTTTTTGTCACCCTTTTGTGTAGGCATTAAAGCCTACTGTTTTGATAGGCTCGTCAGGAGTTGGAAGAACGTTCACCAAGGAGGTGGTTGAGGCAATGGCTTCGATCAATGAGGTATTCTCCTTATTTATGTTTCTTGCTCTGTTTTTTCATTGAAATGCCTTGTGAAATTTCTTAAATCATTCCGTGATTAACGTTCATGCCAGAGACCTTTGATTCTTGCCTTATCAAATCCGACTTCTCAGTCAGAGTGCACAGCTGAGGAAGCTTATACATGGAGCAAGGTTAATAGCCCATAATTCTGAATTTTAACCAATGTTAATGCTAATTGTGTTCTTAGGTAATACATAAATCACTCATGAAATTCTGGTGTCCCTTGTAGGGCCGAGCGATTTTTGCTAGTGGAAGCCCATTTGATCCCGTTGAGTATGAAGGGAAGACTTATACATCGGGACAGGTCCTTATTAGTGATTTCAAAATTTGTGAAGACTTTTTCTTTATCGCGGATCTAGAAAAACTGATATAATGTTTGTTTCTTTTGTTTTCTTTGCCTCAGTCAAACAATGCATACATCTTCCCTGGCTTTGGTCTTGGCTTGATTATTTCGGGTGCTATCCGTGTTCATGATGACATGCTCTTAGCTGCCTGTAAGTCTATTCCAAATACTAGTTGTCGCTGTACGTAAAAATCTATTGTCACTTGGTTGTAAGACCTTTATCCCCTGTGATTCGGTTTCCCTTATATTTGATTTAGGCCAAGTTATGGCAGAAGCTAGTCTGCTCATTTATTCCCCTTTCTCTTCTACTCCCTCGGTTTGTCACTTGATCTATCCTTGTTTAGAACCATAAATAGGATATGTAAGTTAATGAGAAATTGCTTAATTTCATGTAAATATGAGCGCAATTATAAGATATGGTTGAAATTTGAAATCCCGATATATGTTCCGCTTCCATACATGCATGACTCATTAACTATTATTGACTTGTTTGTTACTAAGAATATGGCTCGACTACATTACTACACTAGTTTTCTCTTTTCATGGACATGACACATATATTGTGGTGCAGCTGAAGCCTTGGCAGCGCAAGTAAGCGAGGAGCACCTTGCGAAGGGACTATTGTACCCTCCATTTAAGAACATCAGAAAAATCTCAGCGCACATAGCAGCCAGTGTGGCATCTAAAGCATATGAACTCGGTGAGTTTCTCCTCCTTATTTTTGTGTATTTTACTCCGTATATGATAAACGTTGACCATGTTACAAAAATGATAATTCTGGCTGTTGGTTTTGGCTGTATTTCAGGCCTTGCAACCCGGCTCCCACAACCCGGGAATCTAATTAAGTACGCTGAGAGTTGCATGTACAGTCCTTCCTACAGACCATACCGTTAGAGAGTTTGCCGGTGCTATTTCTCTGATTTCATTTGTCAAGGTCAATTGACTGCGTACGTTGGGTTTGACACCTTTTTTATTTTACTTTAGTCAAGGTCCTATCTTATACCTTTTTGTTTTACTTTAGTCACATCTGTATTCTGTAAACGTCTTGTATTTTGGTTTTGATATTAAATGGTAAAGCAACATTGAAACTATACTCTCTATTCAAGAAGAATAACTTCAACAATTAGTTTCTCGAAAAGACGGTATTTTTGAAAAACCTTGTGAGGTAAGAGTGGTGGTGGACTGGTGGTAACGGCTTCAGTTACTCCCTGATTTGCTAGGTAGTCGCTAGGTCTATTTGCTACACGGTACAAATGTTCCAGTTTCATATCCAAATTTCACGTGGTTGTGAAGATACTTGCAGCGAAAAATAAGGGGTTTACCGGCATTGTTTATAGGCATTTCTGCATTAATATTTTGAAAACAAGAGTTTTGGAACCAGAACGACATCATACATGTGAACGAAAGTCCTAGTCATTTTCTTTTATAAACATTTTATAGGTTAACAAATAATGGACGAGACGTGATTACTAATGTCATGTGCATATTTATAATTCGCTTGTAAGTTGCATGTCACCAAAAATGTGGATGGGAACATCAAACCATGTCAATCATATCGATATCGGGTGACTTGGATCTCACCTCTAATGGTAAATACTCCGTAGAACCAAATGACTCTCACAGTAAATGACACGTATGAAGCGGAAGGAATTAAATAAGACTCTTATACTCGGGTAGACGAACAATCATATTATGCTGTCCTAGTCTAAACATGGCGTCATGCTCTCGGGTTAAACGTAGCTCGATTCCACAAAGATAAACATATCGCATCCGAGACCCGATACCTGACATGTACAACCATACCAACGGCCGAGTAACCTTAATCTGGTAACATGGCACATACAAACATACCAACGGTCCGACAGAAGGCGGAAAAGCAATCAAGTTAGTGATCAATGCACAATGACACCACCTCGCATAAGTACAACATTTGATGGCCGGGTTGATCAACATTAAGCGTCCACCTCCCTAGAACATCGTCATACTCACACTATCACAAATTATTCACAATAATAGATGAATAACACAAATAGATACCCGTTCAGTGGTAGATTCAACATGCCCGAGGCACAATGTACAAGTATCCGGCTCAGAGGTGTTCAACATGTCCGAGACACAAGTTACAAGTACGCAACAAAAAGGTATTTGGACATGACTGAGGCACTACCCAAACTCATCCATTCAAGCACACACACATGGGACTCACCCACAACGACTCCAACATGCAGTGTACAAGAAATCTGAAAGAGTAAGAAACATGAGAAATCGATATAACAAAAACAAGCATAATTCAACAACCATTCATACTTTAGTTCAAGACCGAAAAACCGCGAACAAGAATGAGACATAATCCTAGTGTTCTAATGTTTAAAAGTGTTAATAAGTGAGCAATTTATCAATTACTCCCTTTTATATTCTACTTTTTCAAACTTACTTACTTGGCCAAATTGACAAATTGGTAAAAAATGTAAGGGGTCATGGACAAATTGGTATAAAAAGTTTTTCTTTGGACAAATTGGTAAAAAAAAAAAAATGATAGGTTGGACAAATACACCAAAAAAATAAGTAATCACCTAAATAGTTAGTGTGTAATCAGTCACTTGCCCAATTTTGGGTATGTTTTGTTGGTCGAGTACGTTTCGGGCAGCGGTATTTGTTGGACGGGTCTATTTCGGAGTAATTAGGTAGGTTATTTCAGGACGGGTCTTTTTCGAGTAACAGTGTTTGTTGGTTGGGTCTGTTTCGGGTTAAGCGGGTAGGGTTATTTCGGTCTAGGTTATTTTCGGGCCAATAATTTATAGCGAAAAATGTACATTTTAGATTACAATAAGTCTTGCTTGTGACGGATGGTATCCGTCACAAGCTTGCGACGGGTTGAATAATACCATATTATGTGTAAATGGTAAAAAAGTGACCCCACGTATTAGCTTATGTGTAATTTGTCACCAATTTTAACTTCAATGTTATATAACTAAAATGGCTACATAGTCAGTTATAATGGTTACATCTGCTTATATTTATTAAATTTATGATGTTTCCAATTTTCTTACAAATGTAATAGGTT
>JAGPOY010004401.1:0-11977 GCA_018983105.1 Silene uniflora | reverse complement strand
AAGCATGTAACTTTTGCTGCTGTGCTATCATTAATCTACCACATCTGGACAGCTAGAAACAAATGCAGGTTGGAGCAATGGGTGCAGCGGCCTGATTTGATAATGCAAAGGGTGAAAGATGAGATTCATCAAAGGTGTAGTAGTAGAGTGTGGCCGTCTAAATTTTTAAAGCATGTATGGCTTCCTAATGTGTGCTAGGCTCTAAAATGTATGTCCAGTGAAATCGTTGTATTGGTGACTTTGTAAGCAACAGTTTTATTATGAATGGAATTTTCACATTTCACCAAAAAAAAGATATCGAGCCCATATGTTGTGTAGAAGATGAGGTAATTCCCGAGACCTTATAAACCATCGAGAAACCCCCACCTTTAGTGGTAGATATCGTTGACCCTCTTGAGGTTGACGACAGACTTAGTAATGAACACATAAAGACTAGGAGGGATGAACCTCCTATTTTTGATAAGTCCACCACCTAGAGTTTTCGTACCCCCATTTTGAGACCGTTTATGATGATAACTTGTGCACTAACGATTTATTTCATGGTCTTAAGGGCGATGCTCCATCTCTTGCTGATGAGTGGAGTGATTTGGTGATTTTGTACGAAATCTCTAATGAGCAATTCGATAAGATTTATCCTTCCATGCCATTGCTCTTCCATGCTTTAATCTTATCAATTGCTTCCATATTCTTGTGTCTTGTTCATGCGCAGGAATATGATAAACTCCTAAGGTCGTTGACATGCTTTTTAAGGAGGAGGAGGGATGTCCGCCGGAAAATTTAGTTTTTATGTTTTTCAATTTCCGCATTTTATTGGTTTCTTAGATTAGTAATAAAATTTTAAACTAGCTAATGATTTGTGTTGGGTTTATAGGTTTTGGAAGAACAGAAGAAGGGGAAAATGATATTAGCACGTGGTCCCAAGTTGCAATCCCGTTCGGGGATGCAACTATCAAACTTGAGGAGCTAATTATCAAACACGGAGCAAAGTCAAACTGCCAAGGAACGGTCAAACCCGATCGGGTTAGCCAGTCCCGATCGGGACCGTGGAGTCCTAGGTGTTTAGCGCTCTTTTGTGCATGAGTATTGGTAACAATACTCGTCGGGTTTGCCTCTCCTTCCTTCTTCTCCATTTTTCTTCCTTTTCAATCACATCAACACACTCAAATCATTCCATTTTCACTCCCTTTGCTTATGCTAGCTTGGGGGAGGGTCGCTAGTTTAAAATGTATGTTGTTTATTTGCATATTAGTATAGATTTCTTGCAACCCATTAGACATAACCTCTTGTCCATGTGTCATGAGCCATAATTTTGGTTTTGAAATTGATCTTTATGTTGACACATTGAGGACAATGTGATGTTTAGCTTGGGGGAGGAAATGCATTTGCATATAGTTAGTTTGCATTTAGGTAAAACTTATGAGAATTTTGAGAAAATTTTGAAATAGTGTGTGTAATTCTTGCTCAATTCTTTGCTTGTCCTACTAATTCCCTCTTGTTTATCCCATTTTATGCTTGGTAGCATTGACTCTATTGATTTTGACGGGATTATGCAAACATGGGGATGTTTTGACATAGTAGGTGGATGACGAATTTTGGACCAAGTAGGCTTGATCTAGACTTTTGGCAAGCTACAAATGGTAAGGTAGAGCATCCAAAAGACCGATGCATCCATATCCGGTCTCTCTTAGGTGAGTGGTAGGTCTCCTTATGGTGTGTGTTACATCAAAACGCACAAGTATGGTTCTCTATTCAATTCTTTTGAGCATTACTTTCATGATTGCATTGCATATTTGAAGCCAATTTCACATTGTTAAATTTGCCCTCTTTTTAGCCCCCTTTATGATCTTAATATCCTTAAGCTACATATAAACTTGCCTACCTTTGTCAAGCTAGTAGCTGTGTTATGTGGGAAGCTCTAATTGGGATGAATATCAAAGTTTATATACATCATTGTGAATGTCATGAATGAAAGTCAAAATGAAGCAAGAAAAGAAAAGAAAAAATCACACAAAAATAAAAGAAATGTAAAGAAAGAAAAAGAAAGTGTGAAAAAGCAAATGGAAAAATTGAAATACATATGTATTGTTGCTTGAAAAACAAGAAGAGTAAGAATTTCTCATATTATTATCATTATATCTTTGGAGAATTATCTTAAAGTTTTGAATTGCAAAGAAGTTAATCTTCTAATTGGGAATTCGGGATTGGAATATGAGCATTTCTTCGGTTTTTGTTGCTAGCTTGACTATTAGCTCCACAAATCCATAATCATTTGTCCCCTTTATTACCCATCACAAAAAGCCTTCTTCTAACCCTTTTTGGCTTCATTATTTGCTTTGCATTTTGATTGTTTGGCTTATGATTTGAATGTTTACCATACTAGATTGCGGACACATGTTTATAAGTCGAGGATAGTTGAGTGTTTATTCACAAAAATTATCCTTAAACACAATTTGAGTGATGAGTGCACCGCAAGAGTCCGAAAGTCATAAGATCATGCAAGAGCCGAAAAGTCTATTTGAAGTTGTCCATGCTACGCCGCCATGTAAATCTCATCCATGTTTGCTTTTCCTTATGCCCATGTTGTTTAGGGATGAGAGTCATATGCTTATTAGTCATTTGGGATTGCATGCAAGGGATGATCTTGCTTGAGGACAAGCAAGGGCTTAGCTTGGGGGAGTTTGATAAGTGCCTAATTTGTATATTTTAACCCCCTATGTTAGCTCTAATTTACATGTCATTTTGCACTTATCATTAGTGTTTTGAGCTAATATTAGTGTTTCTAGTGTATTTTGTGTTTTAACATATTTTGTAGGTGAACTTAGCTTTATGAGCTAAAATGACTACAAATTAAGCTAAAATGACATACTAGAAATGCAAGGCTAAGTGGAGCATGAGAAATGGACAAATTATGGAGCATGAGCATTAATCATAAGTTGATGGACCAACAATACAACATCTTACAAATGTGAAGTCAAAGCCATATTATAATAGTCAAAGGAAGTTAAGGAGCATAGGATCTCAATTGTGAAGAAATGCAAAAGATTTGAGGTCTTCATCGGGTGCTTAATTACACAATAAAGGCTAAACATTGGATCCCTTGAGCATTTAATCAACAATTGAAGACCGGAGACCAGAAACCTTACGATCCCGATCGGGAACACCCGTTCCTAAGCCTATTTTGCCTTCTTCGGATTCTTTACGTTTTAGTTCCCATTCTACTATAAATAGAAGAGAGCATACGATCACTTTGGACACATCTTCTTACACATATTTTAAACATTGTCTCATAATTCTCTTAGTTTAGTTTTAGTGTATTTTAGTTTAGATTAGTTTTACATATTGTTATAAACATTTCTTTTATCAATTTCCTATTCAAGTTCCATTTCCATTCAAGCATTTGTTCTTCATTTTCATTTCCAATTCCATTTGTTAAGGTAATTTCTATTATGTTCATGTTATTTATCTCATTAGTTTATATTTCATTTCCTTTAATCATGTTAGAGTAGATTTCATTTGTCTAGGGACAAAAGGGAAACCATACATAAATTGTTGGTTATAATCGTTGGAACATTATAAATTGATATCGATAATATGTTTATCACATGTTTGCTTTGTTAAAGATTAATCTTGTTTAAAGTACACAAACATTGGTTAAGTGATTTATCTCGTTCCATAAGTCGAGAGGCATTGGGATTTGAGTTAGACTTTTGCATGTGATAGTGAAGGGACCTAGTAAGATCGAGAGGCTCTAGAATCCTTTCTAATTCTATTTTTAATGACAAAGTAGTTCGACCTAATCATATCGAGAGATCAATATTAGACCGTTCTATGATTGACACTAAAGTCGAGAGGCGGGTGTCACATTAATCTATAGTTAGCATTTATCATCTTTTATCTTTTCTTGTTCAAACTTGAGCATCCACATAATTTGCATGTGTGACCCGATTTCCCTAGGCAATTCTTTTATTATTGTTATTTTATTTCTTGCACAACCATCCAACCAATTAATCGTTAAACCGACCAAGATAATATTCTACCCATAACAACTATTTAACAACCCACTGAGCTCTCTGTGGAATTCGACCCCTATATACTACATTCATTTGTTGTACCATTAGGGTATCTTTGCATAGGTGTGCGACATCCTATCAAGAGCCCAGTACGGAACAGATCAAAGCGGTACTCCAGCTCGAATCTCCCCAGAGTCCAAAAAACGTTCAACGACTCACAGGGAAGGTGGCAGCATTGAGTAGATTCATATCAAGATCATCAGACAGATGCAGACTGTTCTACGACGTATTACGCAAGAGCCAGAAATTTGAATGGACAGATAGGCATGAGGAAGCATTCCAAGAACTGAAGAGCTACCTCAGCACGCCACCCCTATTGTCGAAGCCAGAGGCAGGGGAAGACTTACTCCTTTACCTCTCAATCACGGAGGCAACAGTAAGCGCGGTTCTCGTCAGGGAGCAGGACAAGACGCAACATCCTGTTTATTACGTAAGCAAAAGCCTACTTCCTGCTGAAACCAGGTACACATCTCTGGAGAAACTAATTCTAACACTAGTAA
The DNA here is from genome assembly GCA_018983105.1 of Silene uniflora. NCBI lineage: Eukaryota > Viridiplantae > Streptophyta > Magnoliopsida > Caryophyllales > Caryophyllaceae > Silene > Silene uniflora. The sequence continues at coordinate 7,407 of JAGPOY010004401.1, read as the reverse complement.
CTGCCTCGTATAAATTGCGCCCATATTTCGAAGCCCATGGGATTCGTGTCATAACCAACTACCCGGTAAAAGCATTTATGAGGAAGCCAGAGCTATCTGGCAGAATGGCTAAGTGGGCAGTACATTTGAGTGGGTATGACCTGCAGTTCGAGTCGCGAACGACTATCAAATCCCAGGTCCTGAAAGATTTTGTATCTGAATTCAGCCTAGCCAATCAAACTGGGGCAGATAAGAAGACTCTGGCACTAGAAAGTGATGGTAAAATGGAAAACTGGATCTTGAACGTAGATGGTCCTCCAACCCGAGAGGCGCTGGAGTAGGTCTGGTGTTGAGATCTCCAACCGGAAACCTAATAGTTCAAGCAGTACGATGTGAATTCAAAGCAACGAACAATGAAGCAGAGTATGAGGCACTGGTACTAGGATTGAAGCTGGCGTTAGAGTTGAAAATCAAACACATCCAGGTGTACAGTGACTCACAGCTAATAGTCAATCATGTGAATGACTCCTACACGGCTAAAGATTCCAAGATGATAGCATATTTGAAAATCGCAAAGGAGCTCACCTTGCAGTTCAGGACCTTCGCCATAATACAAGTTCCCAGAGAGCAGAACGTGGAAGCAGACGCACTGGCTACATTGGGGTCAACTTTCAGGCCAACAGAACTGTCCAACATACCTATTGTCCACGTCCTGGAACCAGCAATTAACAAGGAAAATGAAGCTGATCTAGGGGAGCCAGAATAGGCTAATGGGGCTGGTATACTGGTAAACAGCGTCACAGATCCAACCATGGTGGAAACAGACTGGCGTCAACCTTACCTGGATTGGCTGAAAGATTATAAACTCATGGGAAGTAAGAAGGATATGAGAAGCTTTAGAATAAAGGCGTCCAGTTTCATATTGATCGACAATGTGTTTTTCATGAAGTCCCTAGCAGGACCATATCTCAGGTGTCTGGACGCGCATGAAGCATAGACTATTCTGCATGCCATCCACTCTGGTGAGTGTGGAAACCATGCAAGGGGCAGAAGTCTGTCTAATAAAGCTCTACGACAAGGCTACTTCTGGCCAACTATGCGTGAAGACGCAGTGCAATATGTGAAGAAGTGTGACTCATGCCAAAGATCTGCGCCTATCATCCATCACCCAGCAGAATTGATGCACCCCATTGTCTCACCATGGCCATTCATGATGTGGGGCATGGATATTGTGGGTGCACTACCACGGGCACCAGGAAATCTGACGTACATGCTAGCAATAACTGATTACTTCTCCAAGTGGATTGAAGTAGAAGGTTTTCCTGAGATAAAGGAGAGACATTTGATTTCCTTCATTAAGAGAAACATCATCAGCCGATTTGGTATCCCATTGGAGATCATCTGTGATAACGGCTCACAATTCATATCTGACAATTCAGAAGGCTTCTGCGCCAGGTGGAACATAAATCTGAAGAAATCTGCTCCCAGAAATCCACAATCCAATGGCCAAGCTGAATCATGCAACAAAATCGTTATTGAAAATCTTCGAAAGAAGTTAAATGAGCTAGGAGGCAAGTGGGCCGATGAGCTTCCCTTGGTTCTATGGGCAGACAGAACTACACCAAAGATGGCGACAGGATAGACACCTTTCAGCCTAGTATTCGGGGCAGAGGCTGTTATCCCATAAGAAATTCTAGTTCCTACCCACTGATACGCGTGCCAGACGCTAGAACGGAACCAAATTGACATGGCCAGAAATCTTGATACAATTGACGAACTTAAAACCAATGCATCCATATGCCTAGCCTCATACAAACAGGCTGTGGCCAGGTCTTACAACAAGAACGTCAAAGTCAGGTTCCTGCAGATTGGGGACCTAATCCTCAGAAAAGTCTTCCAGAACACCAAGAACCATAAGGAAGGCAAATCCGCCTACAAATGGGAAGGTCCATACCAGATAGAGAGTATAGTTGGCTATGTCGCGTATAGGCGCATGACACTACAAGGTCAGCTTATACATAAACCATGGAATATTCTCCACCTGAAGAGATACTACACCTAACAGGATTGGGAAGCTAGTGTGCAGAAAATACCTCAGCAGTTCATGAACAAATAAAAATTAAATAAGTAAAGCACTAGATATAGGGATAGGTCTTTTGAAAATTTATAAAATAAATCTTTTATATTTCTTTGTCATTTTTCCCCTTTTTTATCTTTTTCTTATTTTTTTTATCTTTATCACTGTTTTGGTTATTTTTAGTGAATTAGGTCAAAGAGGCCTTATGCGTTATTCTAGGTATGATAATATGTAGAGCACACGAAATAGTAAATAACACGAGGCCTTTGGTGACGCGGAAAACCCAATGTGGGAAACGACCGCTGGAAGGGACGGTACCTTCCAAGGATTGCACTAGCTTTGTTTAATAAAGGACGAGTACAATGAGCGAGAGGCTATGATGTTGCTAGTACAATTGCTAGGGTTTGGTGCTTATATGCGTATGGAATTGAATGAATGTGCATGCTCCCTCCTTGTCTTCTTATATAGGGCCTAAACCCTAATAGGGTTTAGTTGGCTTTCCCTCCAAGTCTTCTCGTGGCGCCTCCACGCATAGCGCTGAGCCCTACATGGGCTGCTTGCTGCTTCCTGGGCTTTAGGCGCTTGTCTCGCTCGCTCAGTCCATGGCTCATTCGTCCTTCCTTCTCGATCTGGGCTTCAAACCTCTTTCCTTACTCGGCCCAATATGGTACTATCGCAAATTGGGCCTTTCTCTTCTCTTATCCGACGGGTTATGTTCTAGTGGGTCGGGCATACAAATTATGCCCAAACAGTTTGCCCCATAATTTCGCGCGATGTTCGTCTTTATTAGTCGAGCGGGAAATTATCAGTTTACAAATCTTGCGCAGTCTTTTCTTTCCTTCTTCTACACGCATTGCCCCACTTTCTTGGTTTTCTCCCCCTCGGTATCCACTGCCTATTAATACCCATTCATCCCTCACTCATCATTATCCCAACCACTTTCCATCTTCTTCAATTCTTCTCACCTTCTTCTTCTTTCGTCTTCCGCTGGTCAGATCACTATCGCCGCGCCTTTTCCCAGGTAATCGCCTTCTTCTTTCTTCTTTGGATATGGATAGATTGGGTCAGAATTCATCCTCCTCCGCTCGCGAATTAGCGGCGGATGATCAATTCATCTCTCGTTGTCTCTTTGTCGACCCTCACAACTGCGATTCTTCGCTCACCCTGGCCGACATCCCTCGGATTAAAGCGTTGCTTGGTCTCGGGGATGATGCGGAGATTATCATCCCTGGTCCAGGTCAGAGAGCCGATATCCGGCGAAGGGGTTGGGTTTGCTTGTATCTGTACCCGTTCAAGTACGGTATTCGTTTTCCTTTTCCCCGTTTGATTCTTGACTTTCTCCGTACCAATAACTTTGCCATGGTCCAACTCTTCGCCAATGTGTGGCGCGTGCTGTTATACTCTCTTGCTGTAAGTGAGAGAACTGGTGCCAGGATCTCTTTGGGAGATTTTGCTCATGTGGTCGAGATTCGATCGTTGGGGAGGGGTGAATACACCCTTCGTAACCTTGAGGAGCCTATTTTCAAGCACTCCTCAAAGTCCAGGGATGAGAAGTGGTTCCAAGAGTTCTTTTACCTCAAGGTGGACTCCATCCAGCCTCATGTGGCAGGCCTTTTCAAGGCCTGGAAGCCTAACTTGAGTAAGCATCCTTCCTCGTGCTGCTGAATCTTGGATTTGTCTGTCTCACCATCTTACTCTTCTGTTTGCATGCAGCTCCTACTCCTCTGGTTCGTATTGGTAACCCTGTCGCCTGCAAGGAGAAGTTCTTCGGTATTCCTCAGCAAGAGAGGCTGTTTCCAGAATATCTTCCAAGCTTTGCTGCGTCCTCGACCGCCAGTCCTCAAGCTTCAGCTCGCAGCATGTCATCTTATAAGTATCTTGTGCCTGATTGCATTTTCGATCGGCTGGAAGCTTTTGCAAATATCTTACTGATCCCTGTCTTTGTATGCAGCTGGTGCTAGACGTGATCCCTTCGAAGCCATCTTCCAGAGTGTACCGTGAGAATCCGAAAGTCAAAAGATCTTGCAAGGCCGAAAAGTCCATTTGGAGTTGTCTATGCTACGCCGCCATGTAAATCTCATCTATATTTTGCTCTTCCTCATGCCCTTGTTGTTTGGGGATAAGAGTCATATGCTTGTTAGTCGATTGTGATTGAATGGTAGGAATGATTGCTTGCTTGAGGACAAGCAAGGACTTAGCTTGTGGGAGTTTGATAAGTGCTTTATTTGTATACTTTAATCCCCTTTGTTAGCTACATTTTGCATGGTAATTAGCACTTATCTTAGTGTTTTAAGCTAACATTTGTATTTCTAGTGTATCTTGTGGCTTTAACATGTTTTGTAGGAACACTTAGCTTTATGAGCTAAAAACCACAAAAATGGATCACTACAAGTACAAGGCTAAGTATGAGCTTTGTTATGGACTAAGTATGAAACATTATCATGGACAAATAGGTGTTGATGGACCAAATGTGCAACAAAATACAAATGGAAGGTCAACTAAAGTCAAGCCCATATTTAGAAAGTCCAAAAGCAAAGAAAAGATCTTAAGATGCTAATGTGAGGAATTGCTAGGTCAAATGCTATTAACCGGGTGATTAATTACCCTAGTAATGACGTCCATTGGATTCCACAAGCAATTAATCAAGACTTTATCACAAATAACCGAGGAAGCTACGTTCCCGATCGGGACGAGGTGATCCCGATCGGGAACACCATGACCTAGCCGCTTTTTGTTCTTCTCATTTGTATACGTTTCACCTCCTATTCTACTTTAAATAGGAAGGTGCATACGACTCATTTTACAGAGTTTTTACACTTAGAAATTCTCTTATAATTCTTGTAATCCTTTGTTAATCTTTCTTTTGTTTTAACCTTTCTCAAGTTATAATAAAAGTTTTCTCACAAAGTTCTTATATTTGTTCTTGGGTTAAGTTCTTGGTTCTTCATTTACAAGTCTTTGTTCTTCATTTCGGTAATTCTCCTACTAGTTTACTATTGCTTTTATTTTGTTATTTCACTATTAGTAATTTACATTAGTTATATTTACCATCTCAAAGTTAAAGTTATTTGCATGTTAGTTTCTCTATTAATCATTTCTTACATCATTTCTATTATCAATCACTTAGACAAATATCAATCTATTTTAATCATGTTTAATTTATCACTAGTCATTTGTTTACATTTTAATATGAGTGAGTTGTTCTATTTGTCTAAGGGGTTGGGAAGCCATGCTAGTCCAGATATATGCATGATTGGATAGTGGACACTGGTGCCTCATATCACATGACCTTTGACCTTGTAATACTTACTAATGTTCATGTTTAAGAGACCTATCAAATTTGGCTTGCCTGATGGCAGTATAAAGTTTGTTAATAAGATGGGTTCTGTTAAATTAACTGATAGTATTACTTTGCTAAATGTATTTTATATACCTGATTTTAAGAATAATTTACTTTCAGTTAGTAAATTCCTTGATCACAATAATTTGATTGTTGTCTTTGCTGTAACTGGGTGTGTTTTTCAGGACCATTCAAATAATAAAATTATTGCTAAGGGAAGAAGAATTGGGAACAATACATATTAAATAAGCTACAAACTTTGAAGAATGGTGGCAATCAAGCAAGTTGCTTTAGTTAAACATTTAGTTACTAATAGAGCTCAATCTAGTGTAATATAGTGTTACAAAGAACAAGGCTGTTAACTACAATAGTTCTATAATTTGCTTCAAGTTCTAAGAATGTAGGTTTATTTCATGAAAGATTAGGTCACATATTGGCCAAACATCATAGATTGCTTTTTCCTCTTAGTAATAGTAGTAGTAGAGCAAATAGATGCTTTGATTTAATACAAATGGATGTATGAAGGCCTTATTATAGAATTTCATGCATGTTAGGTGCTAAATACTTCCTAACTATTTTAGATGACTACTCCAGGAATACATACCTGGACTATTCTTTTCCAAAATAAAGATCGGGTTTCAGGACTGATCAAAGATCACATTGCATATATTGAAACACAGTTCTAAGGAAGAATGAAAATGGTAAGGTCAGATAATGGAACCGAGTTTCTCCAAATTTATTGTGGTGATCTGTTTAAATCTAAAGATATATTGTTCATCATACTAGTGTTGTTGGAACCCTATAGCAGAATTGGAGGGTAGAAAAGAAGCATACCTATTAGAGATAGCTAGAGCTCTTAGTTTGCAAGCAAGTTTACCTATTAAATATTGGGGTGACTGCCTATTAATTGCTACTTATCTTATTAATTTGATGTCATCACTTGTGATAGATTATAAAACATCTTTTGAGTTGTTATTTCTGCATGTTCCAGCGTATGACACATTAAGAGTGTTTGGATGTAGTTGTTATGCAACTATATATGTCACCCACTTTCAGTGATAAGTTTGGTGCTAAAGAAAGGCACTGTATGTTCATTAGCTATCCACATAACCAAAAGGGATACATATTATACGACCTTGTGCATCATAAAGTCTTTGTTAGCAAACATGTAATTTTTTAAGAAAATAACTTTCCTTTTATAAAAGAAGAAAAGCATGAAGATCTTTGTATCACTGCAACTGAGTTAGTCAATCTTGCAACATCTTCTGTGATTATTCCTGTTCAAAATAATTCAAACATTTAGGATATGACTCACTTATAGTGTAATACATCTGGTTTAAGTGAAAATATGACTATTGTCACACAAGATACAAGCTCTACTGCTAATCCTATAAAGAAGTGATCCAGGCCAAGACAAATGAGCACTAGATTACATTGTTATCAAGTCACACTTCCTGGACAGCAGAATCCTTATGCAAATTCAATTCAGATAACAGAATTCCAAACCAGTGTTTTGAATACATTGGAAGAGTTTGATTCAGGATATGTTGGTTCTTTTAAAAATGTCATCAAAGAGCATGAGTCATATAATTATAGTCAAGCCAAGACTGATGGAGGATGGGTTAAAACAATGAAGAAAGAAGTTCAAGCACTAGATGATAATCAAACTTGGGAGATTGTTTCTCTGCCAAAAGGTCATAAACCTAATGCTTTAAGTGGAAATATAAGATAAAGTATAGGCCTAATAGATCTGTTGACAGATTTAAAGCAAGGTTAGTTGCAAAAGGGTTCAATCAAGTGAAGGACAAAGATTACAAGCATATATATTCACCAATTGCCAAATTTACAACTGTGAGAACATTTTTTGCCTTAGTAGCTGCTAAGGATTGGCCATTGTTTCAGCTGGATATTCAATAATGCATTCTTGCCTGGTTTTATGGATGAGGATGTGTATTTGAAGCCACCAGAAGGTTACAATATGGAGCAAGGCATGGTGTGCAAATTAAAAAAA
>JAGPOY010004400.1:12388-24367 GCA_018983105.1 Silene uniflora | reverse complement strand
AATTTTAACCAACATGAATCATATGAGGGTAGAACTTAAACTAACACAAATTCATGTAATCATTCAAAACACATAAAACACATGGTAAACTCAACAAATATAACATTAAATCGTCGAGTAACTCGGAATCGTTACCTTAAGCTAGAAAAGACAAAACATAAACTTGAGAAAGCTTCTAAAAACGAAATCTACTCTTCCCTTTCGATAATATAAGAGTCCCCTAACTCATCTTCGAAAACTCCACCTATAAGAAACACAAAAACATAATTATAAGCCTTAAAAATCGAAACCCTAGAAATTTTGTCCTAAAACAAAATTGGGGGAAATGAAAAAATAAGCATACTAATAGATGGGGGATGATGAGAGGATTCTAAAACTATAAAATTTATGAAATTTGGTTAAGAATTGAGGATTTTATGAAGGATTTAGTGAAGGTAAGGAGGATTTTTAAGATGGATTTTGGTGTTTTGATGTTTGGAGGTTTGAATAGACAGAGATTAAGAAATGGAGAAATGAAAAATGAAAGGAGGGTTGGTGAGGGTGTTGGCTGAATGTTTGGTAGGGAAATGGGGTGTTTTGGTTCAATTGTTTACCTTTTGAGGTTCGTTTCGTCGAAAATCGGAAATATTCAACGGTCGTCACTTTCGAGGATGTAAAAGATTTTAGACACGTCGTTACTAAAAGATTAAGTACTCATATGCCCTATGACAATATCCATTAACCTAACGAACTTAAGAAATGGGAAAAGCCAATTTTACGACTTTTGTCCGAAATCGGTTTTATCAAAGTAAAATGTTAAAATTTAGTTTAAATAACCTTTAAACATTTTTAAACTATCAAAAATAATTACATTACTTCAAAATAAAATAAAATTATATTTTAGCAAATTATTATTATTTCAAATAAATTAATATTAAATTAAAAATAGATTAAAATATTATTAATAAAGGTTTTTCAAATTTTCGGGATGTTACAGAGGCAGTCGGGTATCGAATCCACAGGGAGATAGGAATCCTACAGCTAACCAAGTCCGTCGAAGTAACTAATTGGGGGTTTGTTTGTTTGTTTCTAAACACGAGAAATAAAGGAAAGAGTAGTAAAGGGAGAGATAATAATAAGGGGAGAGAACTAGGATAGTCGGTTCACCATGGCTTTAAGGTTCGGACTAAAATAATAAAATATCTTAATCTGGTCCGTGGGGTAGTGATAAGGTCCTTTCGGTCCGCTAATCGCCCTAAGACAATATTAACTTAGCCTTCGCCCTAATTAGCAAATATCTTAATGTTCGTTGCAGATCTGTCCTTTTCCAATCTTTCGATCTAGGTCAAGGGTTTATCAAATCAAACAACTGAATGCGTCCACTCAAGCAATTAAAAGTCAATTAAATGCAACAGAAACATACAGACTTAATCAAGATAAATTAATCAAATAATCCTACCTTTGCCATGGCTACCCTAAATCCTAGCAATGGAATTAGCTACACATATTTGAGAATAAAACAAGAAGAACAAAGGGAGAAATAATTAATAACATAATAAAACGAATTAAATTGAAATAGAGAACGATAGTACCAAATTACAAGGAAGGAGAAAGATGATAGTGATGAAATCTGATCCGAAAATGTTGAAGGAGAAAAAGTAACAGTAGGTTTTTTCTAAGCTAAGGGAAAGAAGAAGTGAGTACTAGTAAAAGTATCTCGTCCTATTTAATACAAAAGTAAAATAAAATTGCGTTCAATACTCAACACTCAAGTTTGCGCGGCCCATCAATAGTAGACTCCTCGATCGAGTAGTTTAATTACTCGATCGAAGAGAATATTCCAGGAGAAAGGTCGATCGAGTAAAACTCTCAAAGAAAGTGCTCGATCGAGAACCTTGTCACTCGATCGAGATCCTGGGATGAAGAATGTGGTCGATCGAGTACTTATGGCACTCGATCGAAGGCTTTAGCATAGTTGTATCGTTCTTCCCTCCTTTAAACTATCTCCACGCATCCCGAGACAGCAAGTTTCCATTCCAACTCTCATATGCATGCCTAGAGAACCATCATTTGGCTGGTTTCACGTCGTTCCGGTTCATATCCGCAAATTAATACAAAACAAACCAAAGTAGACTATTCGGGGGACATTTATAGTAAAATACTACAACATAAGCATAGAAATGCGTGCTAAAAAGGCCTAAAAGGTCTATATGAAATGCACGCATCAAACTTCCCCAAACCAAACATTTGCTTGTCCTCAAGCAAGTAGGATGCAAACAACTAATGGAACAGACAAACTCATGACCACTACAAATAGTCTACTCAAACCAGTTTATGCAACAGTCAAAACTTAGCAATGATGTCAAATGCTAACGAGCTATAAGCATGTTCGAAAAATAACTGAACCGTCAACCTTGCTAGACCTTCAATATCGGACTCTCACGGGTTGCTCTTCTCTCATCAAAGCAAAGGGTAAGCATAAAATATGTGTAAGAGAAAAAGAGAAGATAGTCGCTCACCTAACTACGACCAAGTGTTCACGCATCGCTAACTAACATGATAAAAGATTCAGTTACCGTACACACGCATACCACCGTTCAAGGACTATCACATGCCGAATACTTGCAGAATTTGGATAAGTGAGGTAATGGGTAAGAAGGGGCAAAACAATAATGGGAGAGTAGAGGTAAAGCGTCAAGCTAGCTACCTAAACTCAACCGTAAAACAACATCCGTCTTCTTATCTCATAAGGAAACACACTGCCATGATTTGGCAGAAAACTCACTAAATTCAAACACAAAGAACTGGAAACAAAGCCGGTTAGCTTCTGAAGCTCTTACTGATCCCCCATGTGATGTAAATAAAGCATGGGAATAGAAACCATAATTTTTCTTTCTGTCCGTCTCTTTCGATTTTTTTTTTCTTTTTCATTTTTCTTGATTTCCGGCTAACCTTTCCAATAGATACAATTCCAATTCAATATTCAACCTTCTTCAGATACCAACTCCATGACAAAAATGCAAACCAAACTGATAAAATGATAATATCTACCACAACAACCAACACTAAACTAGCTCAACGCAAGGTAGGCTTAATTTTGGGTGTAGATTATGGGTCAACATGCATTTTTGGCTAAAAGTGGAGTTAAATGGGTATAATGAGAAAAGGGAATTTGCAAGCATTCTCCAAACATGCGATACCGACCACCAACCAATGCGTGTAGGCAATAAGCATCAAATATCATATACATGCAATGCGATGAAACGAGGGAGTAACTACTCACAATTCTATATGAAACCAGTCATAAATGTCACCAGTTTATAAAAGCTCTAAACCTTAGAAAATGTAAGTTGGTTGCCAATATGTCAGGTCAAGTCTCTTCGTTCAGCATCAATTTCGAACAAAAACTCGTAGGATCATGCAAATGACTATGCTAAAGATAATGTCTGTGCAAGGCTTCAGTAAAGAACAATTGAAGGGCAAGAGAATAATTGTTCCGACTCGACTAATATGCCAAAATAAACGTGAAATTTTTTAATTTTTTAGAGTTTTTATGCATACGGAAAAGAAACGTGATAACAGAAATGCAGTAATTACAAAATGCAGACACGATATGGATGCATAACCTCCCCAAACCAAACTGTACAATGTCCCCATTGTACAAAGCAAAGGAAAAGAAATGCAAACTGAGAGAGTGAGTCGGAAACTTACAAAAATGCGCGCACCACGAACCTCCCCAAACCGAACCAGAAAGTGAGGTAGGCAGGGACTCTATCGACCAAAGAAGACCAGCAGCATGCTAGTCGATCGATCAGGTCATCCCTCGATCGAGACAAAGAGTGATCGATCGAGGACACAGGCGCTCGATCGAGAAGTGGGAGCATTCGATCGAAGATATCAGGGGTCAAACCACTCGATCGAGGAGATAAAACCCTCGACCGAGCCTCTGTCGCGTCAGCAAGCGACATTGCAGCCTATGTATTGAATAATCTCGCAAAACAAGATGAAAATTGTTTGTAACACACAAAAGCGGAAATAAAACACGCGAAAATGTCTGAAATAAAGTACAACAAAATACAATACGGGTTGCCTCCCAAAAAGCGCAGGTTTAGAAGGTCTCGTTCGACCTAGAAGCTTCAATCTGCAAGCTCCTCAAACTCGTCGAAATAGAGCACTTCAACGCGACCAACCACATTGTCAGCTCCATAGTAATGCTTCACATGATGCCCATTGACTTTGAACCGATTCCCCGCGGAGTCTTCTACCTCAATTGATCCAAACTTAGTGACGCCAGTCACCGTATAAGGACCGGTCCACCTGGGTTTCAGCTTACCAGGAAACAATCGCAGACGGGCATTAAATAGCAACACTTTCTGCCCAATCTGAAACTCACGAGGGACAATTCTTTTGTCATGCCAACGCTTTGTCTTTTCTTTGTAGATTCGGGAGCTATCATAAGCATTCAGACGAAATTCTTCCAGCGCATCTAGCTGCAACAAACGTTTCTCACCACACAAGTCAGCATCATAATTAAGTTGGCGAATTGCCCACCAAGCTTTATGTTCTAATTCAACAGGTAAATGACATGACTTCCCGTACACTAATCGATACGGTGAAGCACCAATAGGTGTTTTAAAAGTAGTCCTATAAGCCCATGATGTGTCATCAAGTTTAGCACTCCGGTCTTTCCGTGATTTAGACACTACCTTACCCAAAATTTCTTTTAGTTCCCTATTAGAGACCTCAACTTGCCCACTAGTTTGAGGATGATACCCCAAACCCCTACGATGTTTGACACCGTACTTGGACAGTAAGGCAGTCAACTGTTGTTCCCTGAAATGCATACCCCTATCACTAATGACGACCCTAGGGACACCAAAACGGGGAAAAATAGACTTACGAAACAACTTAATCATGGTCCTGGCATCACAATTGGGAGTGGCGATTGCCTCCACCCATTTAGACACATAATCTACAGCGACCAAAATATACCTGTTACCTTGACTAGACGGGAACGGCCCTTGATAATCAATGCCCCCAGACATCGAAAATCTCGACCTCTAAAATGCCATTCTGAGGCATTTCATGTCTTTTGAAAATGTTTCCCGTTCGCTGACAAGCGTCACAACTCGCAACAAAAACCTTAGAGTCAGCAAAAAGAGTTGGCCAATAAAAACCTGACTGTAATACCTTAGCCACGGTGCGCGATGGACCGTGGTGACCTCCAAAAGGGGCTGAATGGCAACCTTCCAGGATAGCTTTGGTCTCCCATTGCGAAATACACCGCCTGTAAAGACCGTCTGCGCACTCCTTAAATAAATAAGAATCATCCCAAAACTAATGCCGTGCATCGTGCAAAAACCGCTTTCGCTGCTGATAAGATAAACCTGGTGGCAGTGCCTGACTGACAGCGTAGTTGGCATAATCTGCAAACCAAGGTTCAACACCATCGTTAGATCTCAGAGAATAAACAGTACACAAAGAATCGTCAGCAAATGACTCATTAATAGGAAGAGAATCCTCCCCCCTCCTGCTGCGTTAGACGCGACAGGTGATCAGCTGCAACATTTTCTGCGCCTTTCTTATCCTTGATTTCCAAATCAAACTCCTGTAAAAGGAGTATCCACCTCATCAACCTCGGCTTAGCTTCCTTCTTATTCAGAAGGTGTTTCAGCGCTGCGTGATCTGTAAAAATAATACCTTTAGAACCCAGCAAATATGATCTAAATTTATCAAGCGCATAAACAACAGCTAAAAGCTCTTTCTCAGTAGTAGCATATTTCACTTGAGCCTCATCAAGAGTTCGGCTCGCATAGTAGATTGCACTCAAAGCTTTGTCTTTCCGCTGACCCAGCACCGCTCCTACTGCGTAATCACTAGCATCGCACATAATCTCAAAAGGCAGCGTCTAGTCAGGAGGCTGAATAATGGGTGCAGAGACCAAAGCCTGTTTCAAAGTGTTAAAAGCAGAAAGGCAATCGTCAGTAAAATCAAAAGGAGCATCCTTTAATAGCAATTGTGTAAGTGGTTTAGCAATCTTTGAGAAGTCATTGATGAACCGGCGGTAAAAGCCAGCGTGACCAAGAAAACTCCTCACCCCCTTAACATTAACAGGAGGCGGTAATTGCTGAATCAATTGCACTTTCACTCTATCTACCTCAATACCCTTTTCGGAGACTAAGTGCCTAAGGAACACGCCCTCATTAACCATAAAATGGCACTTCTCCCAGTTTAGCACCAGATTAACCTCGATACAACGCTGCAAAACTTTCTCAAGGTTAGCTAAACATTTATTAAAATCATTCCCATAGACACTGAAGTCGTCCATAAAGACTTCCATGATAGACTCTATATACTCAGAAAATATCCCCATCATGCACCTCTGAAAGGTAGCAGGGGCATTACACAAACCAAAAGGCATCCTGCGATATGCAAATACACCTTTAGGACAAGTAAAAGTAGTCTTTTCCTGATCATCCGGATGAATATGGATCTGAAAGAACCCAGAGTACCCATCCAGATAACAGAAAAACTCATGAGAAGCTAACCTTTCTATCATCTGATCAATGAAAGGAAGGGGGAAATGATCTTTCTTGGTGGCGGCATTTAATTGCCGATAATTTATACATATCCGCCACCCAGTTACTAGTCGAGTAGGTATTAATTCATTCTGTTCATTTTTAACAACTGTAGTGCCTCCCTTTTTAGGCACCACCTGAACTGGACTTACCCATTTGGAGTGACTAACTGAATAAATAATACCTGCATCGAGTAGTTTCATCACTCAGTCATCACAACCTCCTCCATCTTTGGGTTCAGCTTCCGCTGACCCTGCCTGCAAGGTTTGTGATCCACTTCTAGCTATATCCTGTGCATACAGACATCAGGGCTGATGCCCTTAATGTCATCCAGTGAATAGCCCATCGCTTTCCTGTTTCTCTTAAGAACAGTCAATAAAGCAGTTAACTGTTCATCATTCAATTTAGCACTAACAATGACCGGAAATTGCTCAGTATTATCAAGAAAAGCATATTTAAGGTGAGAAGGAAGAGGCTTACGATCGGGAATCTTTCCCTCAACGGAACACAAGGTATGCACTAAGTGTTCTAGCTGTTCTTCCTCAGCGATAGTCAACTCACGCTCAACCGTACTAGCTCCAAGCAATTCCAATGCAGTGTCATCGTCATCTGAATAATCTGCACACTCATCTAGCAACATCAAAGACTCTAACGGATCCCTTACCAAGGAATCCGACCAAACCTCATAAGAAGACTCATCAATTAGATCAACTGAATAACAAGTATCTTCTATCATCGGTCAAGACAAGGTCTTGGCTAAACTAAATGAGACTACATCATCTCCCACTGTCAGAGTCAAACGCCCGAGTTTGACATCTATAATGGCCCCAGCTGTACACAAAAACGGTCTACCCAAAATGATTTGGGTACGGGTATCCTCAGCAATATCTAAAACAATAAAGTCCACTGGAATAAAAAACTTGCCCGCCTTGACAGGCACGTCTTCTAAGATACCTAAAGGCCGCCTAACAGATCTATCAGCCATCTGTAGGGTAATATTGGTCATTTTTAGGTGACCCAAATTAAGCTTACAACGAATAGCATAAGGCATGACACTCACACTAGCTCCAAGGTCGCATAAACCCTTATCTATCACAACATATCCTATGGTGCAGGTAATAGAGAAACTACCCGGGTCTTTCATTTTGGGGGGAGACTTACTCAAAATTAAACTACTAGACTCTTCCATAAAAGCGACAGTAGCAAATTCTCCAAGTGCCCTCTTATGCGTAATAATATCTTTCATAAATTTGGCGTAAGGTGGTACTTGGGTAATTGACTCAGCAAAGGGAATAGATACCTGAATATTTTTGACCATATCGACAAATTTGCTTAATTGTCTTCGCTTAAACGACCTGGGTAAGGGACATTTACCATCGGCAGTGGGTCCCCAACTTTCTCTTTACCTTTATCCGCTCTCGGTGCCCCCACAGCAGGGGAGGGTATCCCATCAGGTACAACATCATCTTGCGTAACTGTACGCTGTAACTCACTCGATCGAGGCTGTGATCCACTCGATCGAGTAAATTCTTCATCAATACCTCTCGATCGAGTAAGTAGGCTACTCGATCGAGAGCTTCCTTCAGCAGCATCCCTTGATCGATCCAGTATGTTACTCGATTGAGGTCTTTCCAAATCCACTCCACTCGATCGAGCATGTGTGTTACTCGATCGAGGGGTTTCTTCCTCAATAATGCTCGATCGAGCAAAGTTACTACTCGAACGAGTGGCATTCAGTGCGTCTTCCTCTAGTTCTTTCGAGGCATCACCAACCTCGACATTTGTGCCTTCCGGAGCATATACAGGTCCATCATAAGTACGACCACTTCTCAAATTGATGGCATGAACTGGGTCTCTGTCCGAAAGTAAAGAATCACATCTATCAAGCAATTTACGGAGGGCTTCTGCCCTAGATTGTTGCTCAAGTTGCTGCGCATGGATAGTGGCTTTAAGATCATCATACTCGGCTTGAGTAATGAGCACTTGACCTTCATCAACGGGTTTCTCATCTCTTGTGGCAGTCAAATCGGCGTACAACTCGAAGAAGGAGCTTCCTTGCTTAAATTTCTTATAAGCTAAGACTCTCTCTCTATCGGCCATACATGAGATCGGATCATGTCCTTCCTCGCCGCATCTTCCACAAATTACCTCTATAGCATGAACTTGGTGTATTTCAACCAAGTTCCCCGCATCAACCACATGGATATTCTCAACAATAGCACTCTTTCGTCGTTCCCCTCTAGGACTGCCATAATCGGCTGTATGGATGGCCATACTCTCAATAAGCTGCCACCCTTTATCATCTTGCACATTTACTTGGAACCGACCTTGCGCTGCAGCATCTAAGATAGATCTTTGCTCGTAAGATAGACCATTGTAAAATTGATTACATAAAAACCACTGCTCAAATCCATGGTGCGGAACTGAACGAACTAGCTTCTTGAATCTGGCCCATGCTTCACTCAAATCTTCGGTGGTAGATTGAGTGAAGTTAGTAATCTGACCGCGCAACGCATTAGTCCTTTGAGGTGGGAAGTACCGTCTATAGAATGCTAGAGCCAAGGAGCTCCAATCTTTTACCCCAGCAGCATCTTTGTCTAAATCCCTCCACCAATCCTTCGCATCTTCAGTCAAAGAGAAAGGAAAAAGAAATTCCTTTACCTCGTCTTGTGTCACACCGACAACAATGGGAATGGTGGAGCAATAATCAGTAAACAACTCCACATGCCCAGCTGGATCCTCATCTACCACTCCTCTAAATAGATTCCGCTCCACCAAATGAAGGAAGGACGGATGGATCATAAAAGTACCCACATCAGCTGTAGGTAAAGAAGATCCCTTGGGTAAGGTCTTAGCATTAGGCTCAGAATGACTTGCAATGTTAGGCATCCTGATAGTAGAATCGTCACAACAGCAGGTTCAACCGGTCCTCTTTTAGGACAAATACCTGCAAACACTAAGATACTAGAGACAATATGAGAACTGTCTCAAGGAATAAATCCCTTGAGACTAAAGACAAACTAATGAAAAGTTACAAAATTACACCGTCTCCCCGGCAACGGCGCCAAAATTTGACACGGTTGTCGCAACCCTATCAAAAATAAATCAACCGGTCTCAACTAAATGCAGTAGGGGCAGTTGGGTATCGAATCCACAGGGAGATAGGAATCCTACAACTAACCAAGTCCATCGAAGTAACTAATTGGGGGTTTGTTTGTTTGTTTCTAAACTACGAGAAATAAAGGAAAGAGTAGTAAAGGGAGAGATAATAATAAGGGGAGAGAACTAGGATAGTCGGTTCACCATGGCTTTAAGGTTCGGACTAAAATCATAAAATATCTTAATCTGGTCCGTGGGGTAGTGATAAGGTCCTTTCGGTCCGCTAATCGCCCTAAGACAATATTAACTTAGCTGTCGCCCTAATTAGCAAATATCCTAATGTTCGTTGCAGATCTGTCCTTTTCCAATTTTTCGATCTAGGTCAAGGGTTTATCAAATCAAACAATTGAATGCGTCGATTAAAGCAATTAAAAGTCAATTAAATGCAACAGAAACATACAGACTTAATCAAGATAAATTAATCAAATCATCCTACCTTTGCCATGGCTACCCTAAATCCTAGCAATGGAATTAGCTACACATATTTGAGAATAAAACAAGAAGAACAAAGGGAGAAATAATTAATAACATAATAAAACGAATTAAATTGAAATAGAGAACGATAGTACCAAATTACAAGGAAGGAGAAAGGTGATAGTGATGAAATCCGATTCGAAAATGTTGAAGGGAAAAAGTAACAGTAGATTTTTTCTAAGGGAAAGAAGAAGTGAGTACTAGTAAAAGCATCTCGTCCTATTTAATACAAAAGTAAAATGAAATTGCGTTCAATAATCAACACTCAAGTTTGCACGGCCCATCATTGGTAGACTCCTCGATTGAGTAGTTTAATTACTCGATCGAAGAGAATCTTCCAGGAGAAAGGTCGATCGAGTAAAACTCTCAAAGAAAGTGCTCGATCGAGAACCTTGTCACTCGATCGAGATCCTGGGATAAAGAATGTGGTCGATTGAGTACTTATGGCACTCGATCGAAGGCTTTAGCGTAGTTGTATCGTTCTTCCCTCCTTTAAACTATCTCCACGCATCCTGAGACAGCAAGTTTCCGTTCCAACATAAACCCGATGGTATGCTCCAACCCTTGCATGTCCCCTCATGGAAATGGGAATGCATCTCTATGGATTTCGTGATGGCTTTGCCTAGAACCGCTAGTGGGAAGAATGTCGTTTGGGTGATTGTTGATAGGTTGACCAAGTGTGCTATATTTATCCCTATCAAGGAGACTTGGAGCTTAGATCGACTAGCTAGTGCCTATGTTGAGGACATTGTCCGTTACCATGGTGTCCCTAAAGAGATTGTTTCGGATCGTGACCCTAGATTTTGTTCGAGATTTTGGAAAGCCTTGCAAGATGGTATGGGTAGTAAGTTGTTGATGAGTACCGCTTTTCATGCCGCTACCGATGGACAATCCGAGAGAACCATTCAAACTCTTGAAGACTTGTTGCGTGCTTGTGCCCTTGACTTTCACGTTAGTTGGGAGAAGAGCTTACCTTTGGTGGATTTTTCTTACAATAATAGTTACCATGCTTCTATCAAGATGGCTTCTTATGAAGCTCTCTATGGAAGTGATAAGTGCTTATTTTATATACATTTACCCCTTTGTTTAGCTCTTATTTGCATGTTATTTTGCACTTATCTAAGTGATTTTGAGCTAACAATTGTGTTTCTAGTTTGTTTTGCAATTCTAATGTGTTTTGTAGGGATGAAGCTATTTGAGCTAAAATCCTACAACAATGGATCAACTAGAAAGCAAGGCTAAGATATTGAGTGAGCATTGGACTAGCATGGCAAAATTACATGGGTTGCATGGCTTATTAGTGGATCAAATGTCAACAAATGCAAATGGAAGTCAACTATAAGTCAAGCCCAATTTAGAAAGTCCAAAAATGAAGAGAAGAAGTATGGAGGCTAGCATCACATTTTTAGGTCAAATATGCATTAATCGGGTGATTAATCACCCCTCATTATGGCAGACATAGGATCCCATTGGCATTTAATCGAGCCTTTATCTCAATGGACCCGGATTGCTACGATCCCGATCGGGACGAGGTGATCCCGATCGGGACGAGCTCGACCTAAGTCCATTTGCCTTCTCTTCGATTGTTTACGTTTCACTCCCTATTTTACTATAAATAGGGAGGTATGTACGACTCATTGACACACTCTTACACACTTAGAAACTCTTATATTCTCTTATTATCTCATTAGAAGTTGTAATCTTTCAATCTTTCAATAGTTAAACAATTTATATTCAAGTTGCAATACAATTTCCTTTGGTTCATTTCTTGGGTTGTTCTTATTCTTTT
>JAGPOY010004399.1:0-11981 GCA_018983105.1 Silene uniflora | reverse complement strand
TCAAAATCATGATAAATAAATCCAATAGTAGCAATATAATTGACATATTCGTCAAAACGAGACAAATAGCCATGAAAAGGTTGGTTTTGTCCTTGAAAGAAAGGAAATACGACCATCGGATGGATATGAGGTTCCCCTTGAGATAGTTTCACCACCTGAAAAAGGCACACCTATGCAAAAATACCCTATTGGTACAACAAGTAAATGTAGTATATAGGGGTCAAATTCCACAGAGAGCTCGGTTGTTTATTAATTAGATGTTATGGGTAGAATATTATCTTGGTCGGTTTAACGATTAATTGGTTGGATGGTTGTGCAAGAAATAAAATAACAATAAAAAAAGAATTGCCTAGGGAAATCGGGTCACACATGCAAATTATGTAGATGCTCAAGTTAGAACAAGAAAAGATAAAAGATGATAAATGCTAAACTATAGATTAATATGACACCCGCCTCTCGACTTTAGTGTCAATCATAGAACGGTCTAATATTGATCTCTCGATATGATTAGGTCGAACTACTTTGTCATTAACAATAGAATTAGAAAAGATTCTAGAGGCTCTCGATCTTACTAGGTCCCTCCACTATCACATGTAAATGTCTTACTCAAGTCCTAATGCCTCTTGACTTATGGAACGAGCTAACTCACTTAACCAATGCTTGTGTACATCAAACAAGATTAATATTTAACAAAGCAAACATGTGATAAACATATTATCGATATCAATTTATCATGTTCCAACGACTATACAACAAGTTATGCATGGCTTCCCTTTCGTCCCTAGACAAATAAGATCTACTCTAACATAATTAAACAAGAAATGCAAACAAATGAAATAAACAACATAATAAAAGTAGAAAAGAAATACCTTAGAAGGAAATGGAAATGAAAATGAAGAACAATACTTGAATGAAAATGGAACTTGAATATAAATTGCTTAAAGGAAATGTTTATAACAATATGTAAAACTAAACTAAGAGAATGACAGAATTATGTAAAATGTAGTGTAAGGAGATGGTACAAATGATCGTATGCTCCCTCCTATTTATAGTAGAATAGGAGGTAAAACGTAAACATGCATTGAAGAGCAAAGACGGGCTAGATCAAGGCCGTCCCGATCGCGATCACATGGTCCCGATCGGGACCGTGACATTCCATGAGTTTTGTGTTAATTCTGTGCTTAAATGCTAAGGTATCCAATGTTGGCTCTTAATTGTGCGATTAATCACCCGGTTTAAGACCTTCATTTGCCATATTAAGAGCATTGAAATCTCATTTTCTCCACCTTAATTTGGCTTGACTTTGCATTATCTCACAATATGCCTCTTTACTTCTTTTGACAATTATAATATGGCTTTGACTTCACATTTGTAAGATGTTGTATTGTTGGTCCATCAACTTATGATTAATGCTCATGCTCCATAATTTGTCCATTTTTCATGCTCCACTTAACCTTGCATTTCTAGTGTGTCATTTTAGCTTAATTTGTAGTCATTTTAGCTCATAAAGCTAAGTCCACCTACAAGACATATTAAAACACAAAATACACTAGAAACACTAATATTAGCTCAAAACACTAAAGATAAGTGCAAAATGGCATGTAAATTAGAGCTAACATAGGGGGATAAAATATACAAATTAGGCACTTATCAAACTCCCCCAAGCTAAGCCCTTGCTTGTCCTCAAGCAAGATCATCCCTTGCATGCAATCTCAAATGACTAATAAGCATACGACTCTCATCCCTAAACAACATGGGCATAAGGAAAAGCAAACATGGATGAGATTTACATGGCGGCGTAGCATGGATGACTTCAAGTAGACTTTTTAGTTCTTGCATGATCTTATGACTTTCGGACTCTTACGGTGCACTCATCACTCAAATTGTGTTTAAGGATAATTTTTGTGAATAAACACTCAACTATCCTCGACTTATAAACATGTGCCCGCAATCTAGTATGGTAAACATTCAAATCATAAGCCAAACAATCAAAATGCAAAGCAAATAATGAAGCCAAAAAGGGTTAGAATAAGGCTTTTTGTGATGGGTAATAAGGGGGAACATATGAATTATGGTTTTGAGGGGCTAGGTGATCAAGCTAGCAACGACCAAATGTAAGGATGCTCAATCCAACCAAAATAACCCAATTAGAAGTCAAAAACAATGTTAAATGACTTCTTACAATAATAAGAAACGAAGAGAGAGACAAGAAAAAATCCCCAAAAATAAAAAACCCCTAAAATCAACCACTACCTCGCCGGCGGCTCTACGGTCGCCTCTTCAGGTCGCCGGCGGGGATTTCTTCATCTTTTTTCATCAGTCCCTTCTCCAGTTCATCTTTGTCATCGATTGCCAGTATTTCTCGTTCTTGTTCGTTGTTGATTTTGAAGGGTTTGTTTGATCATCGGGTCTTGTTTTGATTGCTTTTGAGGGCGGGTCTGTTTTGATCTTTTGTCGCGACTGCCATCGTCTGGTGCGACTTCCCTGGAGCGATGTTTCAGCTCGGTTTGCCGCTCCGTGCATCACAGCCGGTGATCTCGTCTCCCTGATTTGTGGTTTTATGCCTTTTAATTGTTTAATTTCTAGTCTTATTAGTTTTTGGTTAATGTCACTTGGTGGGGCTGTTTTTTAAGATTTCTAGTGTTCAAGCTGATCATCTTCTTTCAACCCCGCGTCTTTCCTACTTTGTTTTGTGTCTCATGCTCTCTTAGTCAGTTAAGCCTTAAACGTGTTTCTACTGGTGGTTTGTTGATCGAGGAACTGCTTTTCTTTTTGTGTTTTTGCTGGGTTGCTCGTCAGTTTTTGAGGATTTTGTCCTCTTAACTATTTTCTGTTAGTTTCGGGGTTTTAAGGTGTGCTCGGGTCCGCTTCTTTGGTAGTTGAAATATGTCTTATTCTACCGATCATTATAATTTTCTTGAAGCTTTTGCTTGTGCCCATGTTAGTGATGGGTTTATGGAGAATTATGGGGAAAGGATGTTAGGCTCCTTTATGATATTAAACGGGTCATCTCGGAGCCTCCTAAGTGAGGTGAGGGAGCTTAAAGAGACGGGGAACGGTTTGTTTAGGCAAAATGAGTTTGATATGGCCGCGGCATGTTATGATGAAGCTTGTAAACAACTTAGTTTGAGCTTGGGAAATATTGGAGGTGAAGATATTCAATCACTATCTGACCTTGCTGTTTCCCTCCTTTCTAATATGGCTGCATATGCCCTGAAACTTGAGAAATATAGAGTTGCTTCCGGTATGTGCTCCATGATCTTAGACTCTTTTCCTCGGAATGTTAAGGCACTTTTTCGTAGGGCGGTTGCTTATATAAAGTTGAAAAGGTTTTCGAAGGCTGAATTGGATTTGGTGGAAGCCTTAGCTGTTGAACCTAGTAATAAGGATGTGTTAAAGGAATTAGAGGTGGTTAGAGGCCACCTTATCATCAAGGAAAATGGTAAAAGGATGTTTGAGGTTCCTAGTGAAGTTTGTGGGGAAGGAAACAATAAGAAACATATCCATGTCTCGGCTTCTGACGTGGGTATAAAAGATAGTGAAAGCGTGATCACGGAGGTGATGCAAGATCAAAGTGATGTGAGTATGAACGATAATGAGAGTGTGAATATGGAGGAGACGAAGGTTCAAAAAATTTGTACTAAAAAGTCAGTGCTAGAGTACTCCAAAAAGGGATGTGGTAGTTCCCGTCTAAGGATTCCCGCGCAATCTTATCAAAATTTGCTAGATGGTAAAAAGATGAGTTTTTACCGAAAACATGATTTGACAACTTTAACAATTCGGATCCTTAAGAGTGAGTCTACTAAGGAAATAGACAATCTCAAAGTAAGAAGTAAGAAGAAGAAAAGGAGATGTCATAAAAAGCGGAAATCTAAAATGACGGGGGCGATGAATGAAGACATGATTCCGGCCGAAAATATGGATGTGAAACCTGCCAATCCTAGCGGTAGTTTGAGCGCGTCAGATACCGAGGCCAGGACTTTAAGTGCGACTTTAAGTGCGTCTTCAACTTGTGACAATTTTTCTCCTCCTCATGCTCATATCTACCAGGATAACACTAAGAGTGTTGTTGATGATCCAAGCATCCTCATATCATAAGTTGATGATCCGCTATCACATGTGTAAAACGTAAACATGCATTGAAGAGCAAAGACGTGCTAGATCAAGGCCGTCCCGATCGGGATCACATGGTCCCGATCGGGACCGTGACATTTCATGAGTTTTGTGTTAATTCCGTGCTTAAATGCTAAGGTATCCAATGTTGGCTCTTAATTGTGTGATTAATCACCCGGTTTAAGACCTTCATTTGGCATATTAAGAGCATTGAAATCTCATTTTCTCCACCTTAATTTGGCTTGACTTTGCATTATCTCACAATATGCCTCTTTACTTCTTTTGACAATTATAATATGGCTTTGACTTCACATTTGTAAGATGTTGTATTGTTGGTCCATCAACTTATGATTAATGCTCATGCTCCATAATTTGTCCATTTTTCATGCTCCACTTAGCCTTACATTTCTAGTGTGTCATTTTAGCTTAATTTGTAATCATTTTAGCTCATAAAGCTAAGTCCACCTACAAAACATGTTAAAACACAAAATACACTAGAAACACTAATATTAGCTCAAAACACTAAAGATAAGTGCAAAATGACATGTAAATTAGAGCTAACATAGGGGGATAAAATATACAAATTAGGCACTTATCAAGGGGCCAGCTTTCCAGCTGATTTGTCTTTGGTATTCGGGAAGACTTTTCGCAGGACAAGGTCCCCTTCCTTGAATACCCTAATCTTTACATTTTTGTTGTAGCTTCTAGCTAGTGTCTGCTGATATGAAGTTATCCTGATTTTTGCAGCGTCTCTTAACTCCTCTGAAAGAAGCAGGCTATCCTGCACCAGGGCAGTGTTTGCCTCGACGCTGTTCAGGCTATATCTGGAGGTTGGCACATGTACTTCTGCAGGTATGACTGCCTCACAGCCATACACCAAAGAGTAAGGTGTTTGACCTGCTGCCGTCTTTGGTGTTGTTCTGTCAGCCCAAAGTACCAATGGGAGTTCTTCTGCCCACCTACCTCGCCTTTTCTTCAACTTCTTTTTCAGGCAACTGATTACAACTTTGTTACTGGATTCAGCCTGACCATTTGCCTTTGGATATCCAGGTGTAGATCTTACCAGGTTGATATTCCATTCAGCACAGAAAGCTCTAGTTTTGTTTCCAACGAATTGTGTGCCATTGTCACACACTATCTCAGATGGAACTCCATATCTACAGACGATATTCTTCCTGATAAAGGATATAACTTCCTTCTCAGTAACCCTGGCGAAGGAGTCTGCCTCGATCCACTTAGAGAAGTAATCAGTTAGGGCGAGCATGAACACTTTCTGGCCTTGGGCCACTGGTAGCTTGCCTACTATGTCCATGCCCCACTTCATAAATGGCCAAGGAGCAGAAATTGAATGTAACAGTTCAAATGGCTGATGAATGATTGGCGCATGTATCTGGCAGGCTTCACATTTTGAGCAATAATCCAAGCAATCAGCCCTTAGGGTAGGCCAGTAATAGCCTTTCCTGAGTACTTTACTTGCCAGGCTCTTGCCTCCTTTATGATTTCCACAGTGTCCATCATGTATTTCTTGGAGTACTTTCTTGGCTTCCTCGGGTTCGAGACACCTCAAGTAAGGTACAGCCTCTGCATCTAGCAGACTTTTACTTACATAATACATAGGGTGCTGCTGACCATCTAGTTCCTTTACCAGGACTGCACTGACAGCAGCCTCGGTAACAGAAAGATAGACTGACAAGGGTTCACCCTTCTCTGTCTTAGCCAGTAACGGTGGGGAAGAAAGATACCGTTTTAGGTCTTGGAAGGCTTCTTCATGTTCAGGGTTCCACTGAAACTGATTGTTTTTTCTGAGCAGGTTTTAAAATGATTTACACCTTTCAGAAGATCTCGAGATAAACCTGTTCAGGGCAGCTACCCTGCCTATCAATTTCTGTATGTCCTTGACAGACTTGGGTGACTGCAGCTCCAGTATTGCCTTGATCTGTTCAGGGCTGGCTTCTATGCCCCTCTTTGTCACCATGTAACCAAGGAACTTCCCTGCTGACACCCCGAAGTGACATTTGGTAGGATTGAGTTTCATATTGTATTTTTCCAGGATCTCAAATGCCACCTCCAGGTGCTTCACATGATCTTTTGCATTTTTTGATTTGACCACCATGTCGTCAATGCAGACTTCCATGATGTCACCAATATGATCTTTGAACATCATATTCACCAGGCGTTGTTATGTTGCCCCTACATTCTTCAGGCCAAACGACATGGCAGTATAACAATAAATGCCTCGTTCAGTGATGAATGCAGTGTTCTCCTGGTCGGCAGGGTGCATCTTTATCTGGTTGAATCCACTGGAAGCATCCATGAAAGTAAGCATCTCGTGCCCTGCCGTTGCATCTACCATGGCATCAGTATGAGGAAGAGGAAATGGATCTTTAGGACAGGCTTTGTTCAGGTCAGTGTAATCTACACAGACCCTCCACTTGCCATTCTTCTTCTGTACTACTACGACATTGGCCAGCCACTCAGGGTACATCACCTCCCTGACCATGCCCATGTCAAGTAGCCTATCCACCTCCTCGTTGATTATTGCATGTCTTTCAGGAGCAAATTTCCTTCGTTTTTGCTGCACAGGCTTGAAAGATGTATCAATATTAAGCCTATGAGTAATAACATCAGCACTAATACCAGTCATATCAAAATGAGACCAAGCAAAACATGAAGACTTATTCTTAAGAAAGCTTACTAACTCAGGCCTGACCGAATCAGGGGCGTCAGAGCCAACTAACACATACCTGTCAGGGTACTCAGGGTTGAGCACTACCTGATCTGTTTCCATCTATCAAGATTCTTCTGACATTGGCGGTTCTAATTTGCATTGAGATCACCAGGCTGTCGTGGTGAACATCAGGGATGCCAACCAGATCACAATCACTGAAAGTGATAGAGGGTAGATCTGGCTTGCAGGGCGTCTTGATCTGCGGTGTTCTAGCTATCTTCTTTGCCGCTGAGCTTGTCAGGCCACAAATCTCAGATCCACCACTTATGATTTTACTTCATAGACAGGAGGTGGTGGAGGAAGATTGCGTTCCTGCCTCTGATCCTTGCCGGCCTTACTGGACTCACTATTCCTGGCCCTGGATTTGATCAGGCCCTGGAGGTAGCCTGCCTTCAACAAGTAGGCCACTTTCTTCCTGAGAGTGTAGCAATCTTCTTTTGAATGTCCCACATCCATGTGGAAATCACACCATCTGGACTGGTCCTTCTTTGTAGCTGCATTCTCTGGCTTCTCAGGCCACCTGACCACTGGTCCCATGTTGTCCAGCCTTTTGATCAAGCCTGCAACATCAACGCAGAAGTTATGTTCCGAAATAGGAGGATAAACATTAGTCTTACCTGGCTGTTCTTGTGTCAGGTTGACTTCCGACTGTTCAGACTTGGTGTATGGTCCACTCCTGTGGTTGCCGCTTTTACCACCACTCTTCCTATTTGGTTTGTGGTAATCCCTCGTGCTGCAGGATCCTTCAGACTTGTAGCTTGTCTTCCTCAAGCCTGATGAATGCAAGTGACTTTGCCTGGACGTCGCCAAAGGTATGACATGGATACTTGGTCAGCTCCCTGTACAGATCGATGTTGGGTAGTAACCCCTGCCTGAAAGCCTCCACTGCTGTGCCAACGTCACACCTGGGAATCGAGACCTTCTCCTTGTTGAATCTAGCAAGGTAGCTTCTAAGACTTTCGTCCCTGATCTGGGTTACCCTGTATAGGTCACTGGAACGCCTTTCCAATTCCCTGTTACTCGCAAACTGATGGTTGAATGAATTGATCAAGTCAGCAAATGACCTGATGCTCCCAATGGGTAGGTTGATGTACCATTGCAGCGCTGGACCAATCAGGGTAGTCCCAAATCCCTTACACATGCAGACTTGCCTATGTTCACTTGGAACAAACGCAGATCTTTTGCTTGAAAAGAGCCACATGATTCTACGGATCTGAGGTTCCATCATAAGTTCTCATAGATGGCACCACAAACTTCTTGGGGAGATCCACCCTGGCTATCTCATCTATAAAAGGTGAATCAGCATAACTTTCAGGGGCGACCTCCTCCAAGCTAGCTGGTACTCCAGGTATCTTCTCGAATTTTTCATTTAGCTTCTTGATTTCCTGGACTATAGCCATCATGACGGCAGCCCCTGTCTCGTCAGGTTGCTCCTCACCGTTCTTGGCCTGTTCATCCTCATCAACATTGATCGTTGTCTTGGGCTTAGTGGGACTCCTAAAATTGGAAAAATCAAAGTGTTTGATAATTGAAGAAAAAGGAATACCAGGCGGAATTTTTGAACTGGACCCTTTGTTTTTCTCCAATTTCCCTTTCAGCGCAGATTCAGATTCCTTTAGTTGCAGGATCTCTGCTTCAGTTTGGGAAATTTTCAATAGGGCAGCAGCCAATTGCTCTTCCACAGTTGGTTGAGACATTTTTTGTAGGAAAGTTTTTGGATGTTTTGTAAAAAAGGGAAAAAAGGTATTATCGAGCTAGATGCCCCACGGTGGGCGCCAAATGTTTTATGTGGATTTTGCGCAAGGCTAGATCCAGTCAGGGTAGAGTTGTCAGGGTCAACTAGCTCAGGCTACCTGTCTGGTTTGCTGATAAGCAGGCTTCAAGCTAAGTAAGTAAAATGTAAGTAAACACTAAAAGACAGTAATTTTCTACGTGGAAAACCCTTAAATGGGAAAAAACACCAAGCCAGGAGAGATTTCACTATAATATGGAGAATTATACGATTGCTAATAATTTGATATGCTCTTGTGTGTAATGTATTTCTTGCGTAGTGTATTCTTGTATGAGATAATGTGTCCTTTGCAAATGATTCCTCCTTCTCTTTATATAGTAGCTGAATCTTCAATGTGTGATCTTCTCCATAAATGCGTAATAATCACCATCAATGCTCCATTATTCCTGGCGAAATATTACCTTTATTACCCGCAATAAAGTGGGATAAATATGGTAATATTCCACTTAGGGGTGTTCAAAACGGTTTCGGTTCACCGAACCGGTTAAATTGACCGGTTAACCGGTCAACCGGTTCACCAAAAGAGGGAACCGTAACCGAACCGTTTTTATCGGTTTTTAACGGTTCGGTGAACCGGTTAAACCGGTTCGGTTATTGCGGTTAACCGAAAACCGGTAAGACTGAAGCAAAACATTAAAAAATATCAAAAGTAAATAAGAAAAACAAATCTTTTAGTTTCAGATTTATGTTCTTACAAGCACAAATCAACAAATTGCAAACAAAACGAACATAAATGATTAAATGGTTACAAAAGATGTACAAATCAAAAGTACAGAATCAAACACTAAAAATCCGACGGTAGTACAGATTTTAGCATCGATGTTTATTATGGAAGTAGTCTCAGATCTACGTTTTGAGGCGATTAAGACTGAAGGCGGTGTCAGAGGGCGGTGCAGTGGGGAAAGGAAGGCGGCGAACGTTGTTACCGGAGGTTGGTGCAGTGGAGAAGTTCGGTAATCATTATTGTAAATAGAAAAGATGTGAGACGGAGGAAAACGAGAAGCAACGGATGAATACGAGAAGCGACGGCGTAGTGAATGTTGAACGTGGGTAAGAGGAAGGGAGGTGTGAGAGAGTGACTGGATGAGAAGGGAGTTAGGGTTTTATCTTTATATATATTGGATTATATGGGCTGATAAATGAATTGGGCTTTAATTATCGGTTCGGTTCGGTTAACCGAAATTTTCAATTTGCGAACCGGAACCGAACCGGACTAGGCTTATTATAACCGGTTCGGTTCACCAAACCGTTTTAATTATTCAGTTCGGTTAATTGTACCTAAAAAATTTGCGGTTTTAGGTTATTTCGGTTCGTTTTTGCGGTTCGGTTAACCATGAACACCCCTAATTCCACTCATTAATGCTGTAATATTCTCTCCATAAATATCATTAATCTTGGTCAAATATGATCTTACTTTCTGACCGTTGCTCTCTCCTGCCTGGTGCCAGGCATGCGTCGCCCTGCTGATCCTACCCTGGTAATCAGGCCAGGGTAGAAGTCTTTTGGAGCTACCGCAAGGACTTGGGAGACGTCCTAAAGTCGCAATTTGCCTTTACAACTTAGAACCGTTCACCGGGGGGAGTGTCTTATGTTTGGTCTATGTTCTCTTGTGTGTTTAATTTATGTACGGTTGAATATGAGATGCATGCGATGAGAAAATTGAAAGGCAGTATGCAAAAGCATAGAGATGTTGTATGAAATTAAGTGGTTGACATGTTATGTATAAAGGGTTGATGTTATTGATTATATGAATCGCATGATATACGCATGATGAGAAAGGATTTGATTTTGTTGTATATATGACATGAATACGATATATGTTATTCAAAAAGGCATGATTGGTGTTTTATGATATGGCTTTGTACCATAGTAATATGTTTGGCATGAGTAAGTGGGGAAAATATGCGGGTAGTACCAACTGTGATATGTTTATTTGAGTTTCATATTGATGCGGTACGATGCATATAACTTTGTTTGGGCGATGAGCATGAATATGGGTTCTAGCATGTGTAATAGATGTATATTGTGTTTAATTTACATGTTGATATGATAAATACTCGCTTATTATTCTGGTTTTATGAGTATTGAGTTGTTTTCCTCTTTGCTATTGATGCTTAACTTATTTTGTTACGAAAAATTGATTTGTATGAAGTTCGATTACCAAATGGCTGTCTTTAAATGGTCATAAGTAGAGTTCTAGGAATGATATTGATATGATTACAAGTTGAGGTGATAGCTTGTTCTCTTACAATTCTAACGATAGGTCACACGCCCAAAATGACCAAGAAACGAGTGAAATATGACTGTTTTACGAAAACTGGACGTTGCTGAGAACTGTAAGGTTACTCGACTGAGTAGAGACAACTCGGCCGAGTCAACTCTATACTCGGCCGAGTAAACTATAATTGGCCGAGTAATCTTTCTGTGACATTCTGGTCAGCTTCTGGAATGGTATGACTCGACCGAGTATCACTGTTACTCGACCGAGTTGGCCGTACTCGGCCGAGTTACGCTGTTTCGACCAAGTCTGGGTGTTTTTATCTTACAGTTGCTTCTGGATGGTAGCCACTCGGCCGAGTAGAGTGGGTACTCGACCGAGTAGACCTTACTCGACCTAGTAGTCTTAGTATTTGACCGAATGACCTCTGTTATGTATTTACGCCTACCTTTTTTACCTAATTGGATGTCAAATTGGCTTTACAAGCGTTGTTTTGTTTCTTAATGCGTTGTCTTATGAGTATTTTGGTTTTACTACATGAGTTAGACGAACCTTATGATGCGGAAAGTGCCACCTTGTGATTTACATTGTTGTGAGAGAGTTGCTTGGTCATGGATGATCGTGACCGATAGAAGGGAAGTGAATTGGTGAGTTTATTGAAATGAAGAGCACGTTTTGTGAGTTATTGTGAGTGAAGTAGACGTTAGCTTAAGTAGTGTTGTGATAACCATATACGGCTAAGTGATGATGAGAATGGTGATGTAAATTTGAGGAATGCGAGAAAGAAAAGTATGGAAAAGAGGATGTGAAAATTATGATAATTAGGAATATATGTACATATAGGGACATATGGGGTAGGTAAGTATGGCGGTATTGGGTGAGTAAATAAGTGATGGAAAGTCGTCATTGGAAAAAGGAAAAGATTGGTGTTTAGTGAGCTTGGAACGGTTTATGCCGCAACGTGGATATGTAGATAGAGGTTGTGTTTGGGAATTTGGATTACCAAGTGGTGGACCTAGCTAGTTGTGTAAGTGCTTTGGAAAGGTAACAGAACGAAAGGAATTATGGCTTCGGGAGATATGGAGGAGATGTGCAGGTAAGTAATTTAAGGAGTAATTTTCTTCGAAGTA
>JAGPOY010004398.1:0-10907 GCA_018983105.1 Silene uniflora | reverse complement strand
GTTTGTTTATTTCCTTGCTCATTCACCATGTTCATGCTTGTTGAGATGTTTGACACCATTTATGACATGCTAAACATGATGGGTAGTGAGTAGTAACCTTGCTAGGATTAGTGGGGGATTATGGGGAATATCAAGGGTGAATATCGCTAGTACAAAAAACCCCTATCACGGCGCAGTTATCGTGGCGGTTCTAATAGAAACGACGTGAAAAGCCCAGAAAACTGGCGGGAACTAAATTTTTATGTAGTTTGGAGGTCTATAGTGGCGGTTTAAGTTAGAACCGACGTGATAGGAGAAGCTTTTAATGGCGGTTCCAAATAGAAAACGCCACCCTAGGTCACTTGTGGCGGTTCTATTAACAACCGACGTTAAGAATGGCGCTAAAATTTAATACAAAGTGACAATTTTTTGGGCTAAAAAACCGCCATTATATGTTTTTGTGTCGATTTTTACTTAAAACCGACTCTAATAAAAAAAAAAAAAATCTGCAAAACCCCTGTACAATTCCATACCGCACAAAACTCATTTGCGTTCCTTCGTCTCTTCTTCTTCATTTCCCCACTGCCAAAATTAAACCTCACAATCCCCTCATAAGTCAACTCCAGCAACCGTTAACTTCCTTTCGTCACGCCGCCATGGACAATTCGTCTATTTCCTTCTCACGCTGCCGTCCACAACAGTCAATCTCCTTGTTCGCAATCAGGTATGATGTTTTCTTTCAATATTTTTTTAGAAGTCATCCAACTTCATCTGTTTTTCAAGGATTTGATTTCGTTTCTCACTGAATTTTGATTTTCTTTTCAGTTTGGGTTTAGGGACTCTATTATTATCATTTTAGGGTTTAATTAAGGTTTAGGGTTAGGGCTTTCATTTAAATTTCAGTCAAATGGGAGATAATTCATTTTCTAATGAGGTTTAGTTGAATAAGGGAGATAGAAGATTCAATTGAATCAATCTTGAACCTCAACCGCTCCTCCAACAATCAGCGCCATGTTTGTATTGTGCAGGTTTTTTTCTTACTTTTAATTTATTGTTTCATTGTTCTCATTATTACAAAAGTATCAAATTAGTGTTAGTGTATAATACATCATTCTGGATCCTGTATTGCATTTTATCAACTTAAATTTTGCTATTTATGGAAGGAAGGAGCATTATGATTCATATATGGTTGGCAGATTAGTGACTTAGCAGAGTAAGTATATATATATTTTTTTGAAGTAAATAATCAAGAATCATCAGCACAGCTACGATCTCTTATCAAAGGGTAAGTTAATTAAGCTGCTTTCGTTTTTTTGTGTTTTTATTTTATTTTAAGTTCCTTATTATCCAGCCTACTCAACCAAATTTCAGTATTCATGTCAATAGGATAATTGATTTTGCTTCTAATTCTATTTGTAATCTGTCTTTTGATTTCATTCACAATTTTTTCCGGTCTGTTTAGCATAAGGTTATGCCTGCAATTGTTCCTCGCCTTGCATATATAATAATAGCAAGCCATGGCGATCATCATATATACCTTCGTTTGGATGATGCTTTTTATTTTTCCTGATTTTATAAATAGCATACTGGCTATTAAACTTTATTTGACACCACTGTTCCACCAGTTTAGTGACTTTGTAACTATAGAATCAACTAAAAAAATATGTGTTGTGTTTCAGCTTGCTGGCAACATATTTAACAACTCTTCTCACTGCATAAACCAAATTGCAGTAGCTTATGCTTCACGTTTAGCCCATTCTATAGTGTCAACCAGGTTAGGAAAGAGTGCTTTGGGTATGCCCACCCATTCCACACTTGCTTGTGCGGGTTAACTCTTGTACCCTTGTCCTTGATCCAGTTATAGCCATTTCTAATAATGTACATATGTCATGCACTTACCATTGTTGTAGCCTTGTCTGAATTCATCCTTTGTTCCAAGTGTTTCTATGGTACCAACAGATTGATTCTGATTGTTCATGAATGCATTATATTTGAGATTTTCTTATATTAGTATGTGTCAAGGTGGATTGATAATTTGATAGTACCCTATTTATAATGTCTTATGTTGATTTTTTTAATAATGCTGAGATGGTTTTTCTTACTATTGGTTTGCTAAATTTATTATTGCAGATTGAACAATGTTGATTCACGAGAGATATTAAAGAGGCGTGGGCTATCAAAAGTTTAGAGAACATGTAATGTTTATTAGTTTATTAAGTAAGACGTCTATATGACTATTTATACACTTTGATGTATATTTTTTTAACATGATATACAAGTTTGTTGGTTGCCATTCTCTTTATGTATTGTTTGTTCATTTTGCTATTTGTATTTTTAAATCTCTAGGATATTGCTACCAAAAATTTTGGTAGCAAATAATTTTTTTTATAAAATAACTACCTATGGTGACGGCTGTTCAACAACAAACAACCGACGTTATAATTACCTTTAATGGCGGTTCTATACCAACAACTGTCATTATAGAGAACACGTAGGGGTGTAATGATATTATTGATATACCTATGGTGGCAGTTCTGAAACAATAACCGCCACTATGAGTTAGTTATAATGGCGGTTCTTGTCTAAAAACCGTCGTTTTATATAAGCCTATAATGGCGGTTTTGTTTAAAAACCGCCACATTAGGTACGCTATTACGGCGGTTGTAGAAACGACGTAAAGTACAAACAACCCGGCGATATACGGCGCACCCAATATCTGTAAAAACCGCTATAAAAAGGTCATTTAGGTCCGCCGTCGTAGGGGTTTTTTCTACTAGTGTATAATACATGTTGATGTTGGGAATTGATTGATTGATTAAATTGTTATTATGTCATCTATGTCTTATGCATATTATGTGTTTGATGAAATGCTTGATTGACAAAACTTGCATGGATTCTCTATGTTGTGCATACCTTGTAAGATCGTAATGCCTCAAGGCTTGCTAGACTACCTTTCAATCCCCATCGTAAGATCGTAATGCCTCGATGGTGGGTTAGACGTGCATAGAACATAGTAGGGAAGTTAGGGTGTACGGGTAATAACTAACCCTTTCCGCCCTAAGGGTTGTAAGATCGAAAGCCTCGACCCTATTTCATCGTGACCTCAATCAATCTACCCAATACTTGATTACATGTGTTCCAACATTTGATTACCCATATAAACCCACTCTTCCTAGTTTTCTTCCTTATTGTTTTAATCCTTGTTATTTACTTGCTTCCATTAGTTTAGATATCAACCCCTTTAAATCGCGACACTTGCATGATTAGGATAGATAAACTTAGAACCCAAAGCTCACCGTCCCGTGGATCGACCTCGACTTACTCGCTATCTACTTAGTTTGTGTGTTGAGTTACAAATGTGTTTGATTGGGTGTGACGACTTAATCCCACATCACCGCCATAGCAGAAGTTTCAAGCAAGGAAGTTGAAGTGGGGATGAATAGGCTAGCAGCCACTACTCCAAAGGAGAGCGGCCAGGCGAGGAGCCAAGGTACCACGGCAAGTAGCTATGACAGATCAGAATCCGTATTTTCAAAAGCTTGGTAGCCAGGCTAGGGTGGCTAGTAGCCTGGCGGGTCGCCATCAAGGCTGGCGGGTAGCCATGCTGCTGAAGACGGGTTTCCTTATTTCGTTGCTTTGTTTTAGGATGTTATTTATACATAAGACTTATTATTATTGTTTTTGATCATTATCATTACTATCATTAGACAATACTCAAGCACCCTAATTAATCTTTGCTTAGAAAATTATGAGGAACTAATCCTCCTTTCTTGGATCGACAATTGAAGCTTTCAATTAATTAAATTGTGAGATTGTTCTTTCTTTCTTTTATTTCTCAAGTATTGTTTATGTCTCTTGCTCGTATTTTTATGATTATTGTTTTCTTTTGCTAATATGATCAATTGGTAATTGTTTATGTTAATCTATTGCATGTTTAGAAATTTAATCCTTAATTGTTCAATTAACCTAGACTAAAATAGAAAACTTTACCCTAATAATTTGTATGCGTTTCATCGTTTTTAGGGCGGAGTAGAGACTAAACATATAATTCGAATCGTTAAGCGCGTGTGTTAAAGATCGTTATTTTTATTGCTTCCTTGGATTGTTAATGCTGTTGTTGGAATAAATCTAGACGCGTGGACTAGATTCTTCAATAATTATGGTCTTCTAATATCGCGTTTCGAGTTAGTTGACTATACTTAAGAGGGAGAAAGAAACTCGTATTTCTACAATAAAATACTTGAGAGTAATCGAATTAAAGACAATCGAAGACCAATTAGTTTGTTGATAGTGGATGTTTGTTGGCCCAAGACCTTTTAATCATCTGAATTCACTCATCTTTATTATTTGCTTAGTAGACTATAGCTAATCAATCACAAACCCGCCCTATTATTGTTAATGTTACTCTTTACTTTCTACACATCAATTACATCGCCTTCTCTGTGGATCGATCCTTATTACCATATACTATATTTAGTTTAAGGTAATAAGTGTCATAAATATTATCTTTGGGAGCATACGACTTCGGCTCACCAAATTTTGGCGCCGTTGCCGGGGAAGGCAATTGTTTAATTTTTGTGTGTTAGTGTAGAGAGTATTAGTTAGTGTTGAGTGTTGAGTCTTTATTCCTTGTTTGATGGCTGCTAGATTGAATTTTCCTCAATATGAGAATGAGTTATTTTATAAGTATTTCAATAGATTGAGTGAGTATGTCTCTAGATGTCGTTACCCGTATCAAACGTGGGAACTTTGTCATGTAGTTTATAATGGGTTAAATAATGACACTATGAAGAATGTCCATTCTTTAAGTGGGGGAAATTTAATTAATGGGTTGAGCTATGAGGAAAAGTGGGAGCGTTTTCAATATTTGGCTTATGACACTGAAGAATGAGCGATACAACTCACTCCCTGTACAACCACAACCCCTTTATTCCGATGGTTTGAATTGTCATGATAACTCACCTTTGTCTACCGAGGATTTGATACGTGCTTATGTGGCCGATGTGAATTCTTCTTGTGCTAATGTTAATCTCTCCTCATGTGAGACTAACCTGCTAGATAGTCAAGATTTAGAGGACCGAGTTGAACAAGTGACTAATCACTTTAATATGCGTGTGACACAAGAAGAACTTGATTCTTATTATATTAAATGGCAAACTGAACATGTTGATAAGTGTCATGACCCCCTTCCCCTTGAACCTGATGTGAACCACTCTTATAAAGAGTGTGATGTTGATAGTGATGATTATGGTTTTTGGGATGAAGATGATGAGGAGAATAGCTATAATTTGACACATTCATCAACCTCTCCCCCTATTTGTATGCTTATTGACTCCTCTTCTAATATTATTGAAATGACACATTCCATTGATGATTCCTTGATTAATAATGATTTGAGTGATGTCTTGAGCTTTCTTGATTCTTCAAGTGTGAATGTTTAGGATGAGCAAGAGAGAGTTATGGCCGAGGAGACTGAAGTGGATGAGGTAGAACTTGAGGTTCTCAGTTTTGCTGAAGATGATCATTTCATGATTGATAATTTGGGAGATATATTACTTGTTAGAGAACCTATGCCTGTAGGGAATGATCTAATGATTGCAGGTTTCAAGGGTAGCATAAATGAAGTAAAAGGGGAGGAGTTAATTGAGTTCTCCCCTCAAAAGGAGGTACCACTCACGGCTCGTCATAAGGAGCTACCCGAGTTAGTTCCTAAAGCTTCTTATATTCTATCTTTCTCATATTTGGTTTTCCTTAGACCCAAATCATCTTATAAGGAACAATATCATGACAATGAAGTTATTTTAAAACAATGTAGAGGTTTGGAAAATCACTTATTGTAACAACCCTAACTTTTGAGTTCACTCGACCTAGTACTCGGTCGAGCGGAAGTCACTCGACCGAGTGAGGAGAGCTACTCGACCGAGTAGAAAATTGGAGTTTTATGTCAGTTCTTACTCGACCGAGTGAAGGTTTAACTCGATCGAGTGCGGTTCACTCGAGTGAGTGAGCATTTCACTCGGCCGAGTAGATTGGGTCGCTATCGCTTAGATTCGCGTATGAGATTTCCTTTTCCTCTTATCCCCACTTTTGAGATTTCCTCCTTACCTTACCTAATCACCCTATCCACACCCACCTTATCCCTTCATTTCACCATCATTTCCACCACAAAATTAAAGAGAGAAAAAGAGAGAAGAGGGAGATTAGAGAAGATGGAGAGTTTTTCCCTCCGCCTCGAGATCGTAAGGTAATACCGTCTTAAACTCATTTATATATTATCTAATTTATACCATAGACTCGCCTCGACCTTGGACCCACCGTGTGACCCACCGTGACTGACTTTGACCGCCGTTGACCACCCTAGCTCGGGTTTGACCGAGTAGATCTAGTATTGTAGCTTGTTTTGTGAGACCGTTTTAAGACGAGTTTTTAATCCACTTATAGGGGTCGGCTTGGGCTGGTTTTGGGTGGGTTTTGTCGGGGGTTGAGTGGGGGTTATATGGGTGGTAATGGGTGGTGGAATGGGTGGCGTTTGGGTGGTGTAAAACGTGTCTAAAGGGGGGCATACGGGATTGTTGTTGGTTGTTGTTGTTGACGGTTGCTGTTGCTGTTGCTGATGGTTGGTGGTGGCCGTGGGGTGGTGTTGGACAGGGGCATCACCCATGACCACCGTGGTGGTGGTGGCTGTCATGGTGGTGGTTTCGGGTAGTTTAAGACGGGTTTAATTAGTCGTATTTATATAAATAGAATAGTATGTTTATACGTATTAGATTAGTATGTGTATACGTATTTTATACGTATTGGGTTAGTGATAGTGGGTTAAATCGTCACACCCAATCAAACACATTTGTAACTCAACACACAAACTAAGTAGATAGCGAGTAAGTCGAGGTCGATCCACGGGACGGTGAACTTTGGGTTCTTAGTTTATCTATCCTAATCATGCAAGCGTCACAATTAAAGGGGTTTTGTAGACTAAACTATTGCAAGCAAGTAAATATCAAGGATTAAAACAATAGAAGGAAAACTAGGAAGAGTGGGTTTATATGGGTAATCAAATTGTGGAACACATGTAATCAAGTATTGGGTAGATTGATTGAGGTCACGATGAAATAGGGTCGAGGCTTTCGATCTTACAACCCTTAGGTCGGAAAGGGTTAGTTATTAGCCGTACACTCTAACTTCCCTACTATGTTCTATGCACGTCTAACCCACCATCGAGGCATAACGATCTTACAATGGGGATTGAAAGGTAGTCTAGCAAGCCTTGAGGCATTACGATCTTACAAGGTATGCGCAACATAGAGAATCCATGCAGGTTTTGTCATTCAAGCATTTCATCAAAGACATAGTATGCATAAGACATAGATGACATAATAATAATTTAATCAATCAATCAATTCCCAACATCAACATGTATTTGCTTAGCCGTTTTACATCCCGCAATACGACTTGTTTCAGATTCACCTATTCCAGATTGTAAGAGTGATATGGCCCTAGAGTTTTTCTCTGCCTTTTTGTAATCATCCGTTGTGTAGTCCTTGGGTGCTTTTTCACTAACAACACCATTAGCATTGGTGGAAGAAATAGCGAGAGGTCCATTTTGGATGATTACCCAACACTCATAATCCGTCCCTTGTATGAAATGCATCATACGATTTTTCCACCAACCATAGTCCGTGCCATCGAAGACAGGACATTTGACAGATTTGGAATTCATTGAAAAACATAAGAGGGAATAAATAAACTCAAACAGGATCAAACTCTATGCGGTAAGGCATTCAAGAGCACGAGGCTCTGATACCACTTGATGAGTTTATCGATCTGGGACTTAAGAGGGGGAGGGGGTGAATTAAGTCTCCTTTTTAAAATTAAAGCGAAAAAGGCGTTCAAGATTATTTCTGAAACAGTACACAGGCCAATTGAACAGTCTCGGTGTCTGTTCAAACAATCAGAGTTGTGCTGTACTGTTTGAACAAATGCGTGAAAAAAAAATGAATAAGAACGAATGCGAGTAAAATCGAAAGAAAGCACGAGACACAAGATTTTTAACGTGGTTCGACCTACTCTCTAAAGGTCTACGTCCACCCTCTCTCTCTTATTAATATTCACTTTATAACCAAACCCGATTACAAAGTAAATCCCCACGATCAACCTGATCGTGCGACTCGAATACAACCCCGTACCCCAAAGAACTCTTTCTCACAAAATGAAAATTACAATTCAAATATGTCTCCTTATATGGTTCACAAGTTAGAACAATGGAGAACAAAATATGCCTAGAGATGAAAAGACTTAAGTACTTGATATGAGTTCAACTAGGCACGACTTGCTTTTTGCAAAAACAAGAATAAAACTTGAAGAAAACAGTTTTGCAAAATCTCAATTAAAAATGTTATGCTCTCAATTACTGTATATATAATTCTCTCAAAAACGTCTGTTACCCAGTGGAAAACTTTCATCTTATATAGGATGACAACTTAGTCAACTCTCATAAGATTTAGTGTGAAAAGAATATTCCAAAAGATAAAGCACAATATAATATCTTTTCTTATTTTTGTTAACAATAAAAATTGACTTATTTAACCAGAATAACTTGCCACTTTACTCAAGCATATCTTCTAAAAAGATAATAAAAATATTTTTAGAGAAAACTCGTTTGAACTTGTCTTAAGTAAGAAGAAAAAGATAATTTTATGAAAGTCGTCATAGAATCCTTTTTATCGTGCCATATGAACTTATTCTGAACTGGACAGTCTTCATGTCTGTTCAATACAGAAGAACAAGTAAAACTCAAGCTTCTCACCTTTACAATTAGCTAGACACTAAAGATAAGAACTCGATCGACGCTTCGAGCTTCCTCCATGCAATGAGCCACTTCTTGCAATCTTGTTACAACTCACAAGTAGCCAATACATATAAGCCTAAGGGACAAATAAGGATTTAAGGAACTTGTCATCATCAACACATTTGAGTTCAACATTATCCTTCTCTTTGCTCTCCTTTTGCACTTGCTCAAAGAATTGTTGTTGACTTTGAAGCATTTGTAGTACCAAGGTTTGCACATGAGGGTTTTTGTTGTTTTCATGATGTTGTTGGGTGTAAAAGTGGCTAGGTGAATGATTGTGGAAGGTTTGGTTTTCTGAGTTTTGTTGTTGTGGGTGGATGTTTGGGTTTTGACATGAAAAATTGGGGTAATATTGGGAATTTTCATTGTTGTGAGGGAAGTAAGCATGTGGTTGTTCCTCAAATCCTCTATACCCATTGAAATTGTACCCAAAAGATCCATCATAGCAAGACACTTCTTGTGGGAAGCCTTGCATCATCATTGTTGCTTGAAAGAAAGTAGCGACTACAAAACGCAAACAACTCGAAAATGGTAAAAACGACCTTGAGGAACAAGTTCCTCAAGGTTAAAACACAACTAAAATAGACAAACAAGCAAGAACTTAATTACATAACACCGTCCCCGACAACGGCGCCATTTTGATAGTTGGTTAAGTAGTCACACCCAATCAAAGACATTTGTAACTCAACACACAAACTAAGTAGATAGCGAGTAAGTCGAGGTTGATGCACGGGACGGTGAGCTTTGGGATCTTAGTTTATCTATCCTAATCATGCAAGCATCACAATTAAAGGGGTTTTCTAGACTAAACTATTGCAAGCAAGTAAATATCAAGGATTAAAACAATAGAAGGAAAACTAGGAAGAGTGGATTTATATGGGTAATCAAATGGTGGAACACATGTAATCAAGTATTGGGTAGATTGATTGAGGTCACGATGAAATAGGGTCGAGGCTTTCGATCTTACAACCCTTAGGTCGGAAAGGGTTAGTTATTAGCCGTACACCCTAACTTCCCTACTATGTTCTATGCACGTCTAACCCACCATCGAGGCATAACGATCTTACGATGGGGATTGAAAGGTAGTCTAGGAAGCCTTGAGGCATTACGATCTTTAAAGGTATGCGCAACATAGAGAATCCATGCAAGTTTTGTCATTCAAGCATTTCATCAAACACATAGTATGCATAAGACATAGATGATATAATAACAATTTAATCAATCAATCAATTCCCAACATCAACATGTATTATATTCACCCTTTGATATTCCCCATAATCCCCCACTAATCCTAGCAAGGTTACTACTCACTACCCATCATGTTTAGCATGTCATAAATGGTGTCAAACATCTCAACAAGCATGAACATGGTGAATGAGCAAGGAAATAAACAAACTTGAATAAAGATGAACAAGTAAATAAAAGGGATTAAGAAGTATACCAACATAAAGAAGATGAACATAAATAAAAGGAGAATCCTTGTGTAGAGATGAAGACTTGTCACCAATATTCAATCATAAACCCAAGAGATTCAAGACTAATCTAATGAACAAGTATTGAAAGATTGAATGTTGAAAGATTAATATTAATTGTGGAAAGATTGAAGAACAATTTGTGGAATGATTGTAGTTTGATCTATTCTAATCTACTCCTAATCTACTCTATGGAGACATAAGCCAAGTTTGGAAGCATAAAGATGTGGGTTAATATCCGTATATTGACCCTTTACATGTAGGACTATAACGAAAATTTAGAATGTAAAATGTACGAGTCATATACGAAATGCAATAGATCGAAACAAGATAAGAAATAACCTTTGGTCCTGTGCAAATGGCCTAAGAATGAGGAATCAAATTAGATCCCCTCCTATTAGTTGCACCCAAAACCCGTGTGAGACGATGCCGCGCGTGCTAGAAATGTTCTCCGATTGCCTTGCAATATGGGGAGAACGTATTGTGAGTTTTGACGATGTGAGATCGAGAGAAATGAGAGATACAATTCCCAAAACCCTAATTTTTGTCAAAATGATCGATTAACTGACAAAAGGAGATGGACTCTCCTTTTGTATCAATTTGGCCGAGTA
>JAGPOY010004397.1:0-11982 GCA_018983105.1 Silene uniflora | reverse complement strand
GGGCCGTCAAATGATTTTGAGAGGCCCGGTTCGAACGTTACTTTGAGGCCCTAAAAAGTAAGCAAACAAATTTTTCCGACATAATAAAGGTTGATTTTTTAAAGGACGCCAATCTAATTTGCAATAAACTAATGCACCGCATAATAATGTTCAATTTTAAGACTATATAATTCTATTTGTTATAGATTAGGTTATTAAAAACATAAGATCCAATTTTATTTGGAGAAAAACAAACAAAAAAGATTTTAATGAAGACAGGAAAGAAAATGTAAAAAAGAACAAAAAATTGAGATTTGTTGCTCAAAGGGATCGAACCCGGGACTTCCCACTAAAACATGACACTCAGACCACTGCACCATGAAGCTTTAGTGTTAGATTTGTACAGCAAAACATTAAAGTAAATTAGCAAACTGACATTTGGGCCCCCAAAACTTTTGGGCCCCTGTTCCTTGAACAGGTTGAACGGGCCGTTTGACGGGCCTGCTCTTCGGTATCTTGGACATCTATTCTTTGGAGTTTTTCATTAGCGGTCTCAAAGAGCTCGGCAAATGCAGCTACCTGAGGCAAGCCGACTGGATATTCACCACTGCCCATCGGCGGGTACCCGCCTGGTTGTTCTGGCGGGCTATATGTTTCTCCTCCACATGAGACGCAATTCCCAAATTTCTTTAAACTGTTGAAGATTCTTTCAGGCCAAAATCCGAATTGGAATATCATCTTTTCCTACCAACAACCACCAATTACCGGACCTGGTTTCCTATATTACAATTAAACATAGTAAACAA
The DNA here is from genome assembly GCA_018983105.1 of Silene uniflora. NCBI lineage: Eukaryota > Viridiplantae > Streptophyta > Magnoliopsida > Caryophyllales > Caryophyllaceae > Silene > Silene uniflora. Next base: position 11,197 of record JAGPOY010004397.1, on the reverse strand, counting down.
TAAGCTACTTACAAATTAAACTACGTTTGCCAACTTAGCTAAAGAATTCAATAATCAAATTCAGAAATTCGATAGTTCTCGGTTAAATTCGAGCTGGTAATAACGCTTTTATCGTTTATGATTGTGTTATGATTCACACAAAAAGTTTATGAATAACTCGACTTGCATAGTTGCATTGTAACTCGACCTGCATTGGTATCACAATGATACACCACCCTTTTATGTTTATGAAATGATTAATGAAACACACTTACTCGATAAATGAAGAAACTCATCATGACGGGGCTCTTTCCTTTTACAGAATGTCTAGAAAATGCAGCACCTGGAGGCATATCTGATCGGACAAGTACAAATCCGGGACAATAAGTGTTGTAACAATGTGATTTACCAGCCTCAGCCTGCGCTCATTATTGAAAACAAATATTTGGCATAAGCTCACTGTGTTACGATAAGTTTTACCGTAGTTGATACTACCATCATGAAAAACATTTGCAAACTTGAACCATGAAACAAAACTTACATTAGTATGTATAAACATATGGGTTTGATTGTCTTTGTACATTGTCGGATTAACCTGTTTAGTTAAAAAAAAAATAGATAATTAAGTACTCTGTATTTGTTTCAAAATAATAAAAAATAAAAAACAGATTAAAAAACCTTAATCTCGCCTAAATTCGCAACACCAACTAGGCCCATGGGCCGTTGGTGGAGAAAAGAGAAAACTAACTATAGAAATCTTAACCAATATATTTCGATATATTAGTTACGATATTTGATGCATTGTATATTATTGTGTATATTATCTTTTGTTTCCTAACTTATAGGATAAGATCTAGGGTAATCGTTGACTAGTTGTTGTAGCTTCGCTATTTAAACCGCTGCGTTTGTACTCATTGATAACTCAATCAAATACGGCTTTAAGCCTTCTTCTCTATTCGTTATTCTGTTTCTTCGTTTCACAGTTTATCATGGTATCGTCGGAGCAGGTTTGATTTTTTTTTGCATCCGTTGTCTCTTTCTCAAATTAATCTCGTTAACACAAAAAAAAAAATCAATCACAAATACAATGACTAAGAACGGAGACTCTGGAATGGACAAAGGGAAAGGTATTGCTTCCGAACAAATAACAATACCACCGTCATCCCCATTGTTCCTACATCCCTCCGACAGTCCGAGTCTCAAATTGACTCAGACAATTTTTAATGGTGATAATTACCTTTCATGGGCTGATGCGGTGCGTAACGGACTTGACGCGAAGAACAAGTTGGGTTTTGTTGAAGGCACCGTGCAAAAACCACAAGCATCTGAAGAGGACAATTATGAAGTCGTGGCATGGCGCCAGTGTAATGCTATGGTCAAAGCTTGGTTGCGAAATGTGATTGACGAAAAATTGCATCCAAGTATTGCATTTACCGGCGCCACCGTCATGGAAATCTGGAAGGAGTTGAAGGAGCGGCATTCCACTGGCAATGCACCTCGGGTTCACCAACTCCGGAGTGAATTGATTGAATGTCGCCAAGGTAATCGCTCCGTGGTGGAATACTACACCAATCTCAAATCTATTTGGGATGAATTAAGTAATTACAGCCGAATTCCGGACTTTAGTTGTGGGGCTGCTACTGTTTTCGCTAAAGAGAAAGAGGAAGAAAAGGTGCATCAGTTTATCATGGGGCTCAATACCGGTTTGTATGGGCATCTCCGTTCCAATTTATTAATGGATGCTACCCTTCCGTCTCTCAGCCGTGCCTATGCTCTGGTTTTGCAAGAAGAACGCCACAAATCCTTGACTCGGGTTCGTGAAGAGACCATGGATAGTGCTATGGCGGCGCATACTGCCGGAGGTCGTGGACAAGGAGGCTCTTCTTCTGCAGGGGAGCATGAGGAGTATGAACCACCAAGATGTACACACTGCAAAAAATGGTATCATACTGAGACAACTTGTTGGGATAAGCTCGACATCAATGGCAGAGGACGAGGTCGCGGTAGGCGAGGATGCCGTGGCCGTGGTGGAAGAGGCTCAGGGCGCACCAATCAGACTGCTAATGCTGCTACCACAAAAGGGGAATCCTCAAAGCGCGAGTTCACCGAACAGGAAGTTGAGCAATTGAGGGTGCTTCTCAGTGCAAAAGCTGACGGTAATGATAAATTAACAGGTACGAAACATGTGAAAATAAATGATTGGATGCTCGACAGTGGTACCTCGCACCACATGACGGGTTGTCGCGATCTGCTTCGCAATATTTGGCAGGAAAGTCAGTCGACAGTTGGATTGCCCGATGGCTCAACAATTATGGCACAGGAACATGGCACGGTGGTGCTCAATAAATCGTTCGAGCTAAAAGACGTTTTATACTTTCCCAACTTAACTTGTCATCTTATTTCAATTCAACAATTAATACAGGAGAATAATTGCTTTGTGACTTTTGACAATAATTGTTGTGTAATACAGGACCGGACTACGAAGACGGAGATTGGACGGGGTGAGCAACGCGATGGAGTGTACTACATGGCACGAGTTGATGAAGTGGCATCTCGGTCAGGAGTTGATGAGGGGCGAATATGGCACCGGAGATTAGGTCATCCCTCAAATAATATTTTACCTTAATTACGTAGTTTGCTTAAGAAGAATTTGGTTTTTAATTCGGATATTGTTTGCGATCCTTGCTGCCGAGCAAAACAGACCCGTTCTACTTTTGTGGTTAATAATAAACGGCGTGCTATTTTATTTGTTTTAATTCATTGCGATATATGGGGACCCTATCATGCAGAAAATGTATCCGGATCACATTATTTTTTGACCATCGTAGATGACCATAGTAGGAGTGTTTGGGTTCATCTTATGAAGGACAAGGGAGAAGTAGGTGATTTGTTGAAATTTTTTTGCAAAATGGTGAGTACACAATTTGGAAAACAAGTCAGAATTGTCCAAAGTGATAACGGAAATGAATTCCTTTCGGGAAATTTAAAGCAATTTTATCATGACAACGGGATGATTTTCCAAACTAGCGTCATAGATACCCCTCAACAAAATGGAAGGGTTGAGCGTAAACATCGCCATATCTTAGAAAAAGCACGTGCTCTACGGTTCCAAGCTAATTTGCGATCGAGTTTTGGGGGGAATGTGTCCTAGCCGCCGCTTATCTTATTAATCGAACACCTACCAAGGCCTTGCAAGGCAGAACACCCTACGAATTAATACATGGTAAACCGCCTAGCCTTGACAATTTAAGAGTTTTGGGATGTCTTGCGTATGCTCATAACAAACAAAGACCGAAAGACAAGTTTAAAGAACGGGGCATACGGTGTATTTTCATTGGGTATCCGAAAACACAAAAAGGGTGGAGATTATACGATCCCAAAACAGGCCGACAGTTTGTATCTCGGGATATGATTTTTTATGAACATGTTTTTCCTTTTAATGTTAGCATTGAATCACACAAATCCAATAACCAACTAGAGGCTGATGATGATCCTCTTGACATTCCAACTTTGGAAATAAACCAATTTGTACACCCCCAAAATGACAGAACAGAGACTTCACCAAAACAGGGGACTGACACAGAACCAATAAATCCGTCCTTACCCACACACTTGGTTGACAGTCCACCTGTTACGTCACACAATGAAGGTGATGGTGAAGAGCAGAATACAGGCAGTGGAGTAGGGCCTGGTCCTGATATGGGAGAATTGAATGGCACGGTAGGGGAAGAACAACGACTTGGTAGAGGAGAACGACAGAAATGGGAACCAGCATGGCGAAAGGATTACGTCTGCAAGTCAACTCGTATCATGCCAAACACTAATGCTCACCCGTCTCAAGCTCCGTCCTCCTCAAAAGGTACTCGTTATCCAATAATTAATTATGTCACAACTAGTTGTTTTTCCTTGTCTCACAGAAAGTTCATTGGAGCTATTGATGCGGTTAGAGAGCCAAGGAATTATTTTGAGGCTATTAAGAGAGATGAATGGAGAATGGCAATGGCAAATAAAATAGATGCGCTCGAGAAGAACGGGACTTGGCGTATTGTTGATTTGCCCGCAGGAAAGAGAGCAATTGGGTGTAAATGGGTCTACAAAATCAAGCATAAGGCCGATGGAACTATAGAACGGTACAAGGCGAGATTGGTAGCTCAAGGTTTCACCCAAATTGAAGGAGTTGATTATCACGAGACGTTTGCACCAGTGGCGAAAATGACCAGTGTTAGGCTCATGTTGGCAGTTGCGGTGGCAAAACAATGGAATATTGCACAGCTAGATGTGAATAATGCTTTTCTTCACGGAGATTTGAGTGAGGAAGTGTACATGAGGCTTCCACAAGGCTTCGACAACAAGGGGACAGGCAAGGTTTGTCGGCTTTTGAAGTCACTTTACGGTTTAAAGCAAGCTTCCCGTAATTGGTTTGCAAAATTGACGGATGCATTGAAGGGATATGGATTTACCCAGTTAATGGCAGATTATTCGCTATTTACGATGAACAAAGACGGTATTTTTCTTGCCATTCTCGTTTATGTTGATGACATGATTGTGGTCAGTAGAAATACCAAGGCAAGTGACAAGTTAAAAACCTTTCTCGATAACAAATTTGGAATTAAGGATTTGGGACGGTTAAAATTTTTCTTGGGTATCGAAATAGCAAATGGAGCGAAAGGCCTGTTTCTTTGCCAAAGAAAATATGCAATGGAGATCATTAAAGAAGCTAAAATGAAGGGAGCAAAACCAATTGATACTCCCATTGCCCAGAATCACGGTTTAGCTCTTGCTAAAGGATACTTGTTGAAAGACCCGTTGCTGTACCGCAGGCTCGTGGGTCGTTTAGTATACCTTACGATAACCCGACCAGATTTGTTGTACGTTGTGCACACTCTATCACAGTTTGTTCAAGTCCCGCGGAAAGAGCACTGGGACGCTGCACTTAGAGTGGTTCGGTATCTTAAGGGTACTCTAGGAAAAGGAATTGTTATTGGGAAGAACACTGATTTTTGCCTCCGTGGGTATTCGGATTCCGACTATGCAAGCTGTCCATTGACAAGAAGGTCGTTGACGGGATATTTTGTGTCTCTAGGAGCAACACCCATCTCGTGGAAAGTAAAGAAGCAACCAACGATTGCCTTATCCACAGCCGAGGCTGAATATCGAGCCTTGGCGGCAGTAACACGGGAGCTTATTTGGGTCAAGTCATTCTTGCATTCTCTTGGTATTACTCATAATCAGCCTATGCAAGTCTTGTGTGACAATAAATCAGCGATACACATTGCTAAGAATCCGGTTTTTCATGACCGGACGAAGCATATTGAGATCGATATAAGTTTTGTTTTATTTTAATTAAAAGATTATAATGATTAAAGATTATATCTTAATTACAAGACTAGTATGGGTGCCCGGCTTCGCCCGGGCTACCTTTATTTAGCATGAAAATTTATTTTCAATAATGAAACTACTTTAAAGTTGCATAATTCAAAAATTTATCATTTATATATTTTTCTATGACATATATTAAAATTACGATGAAATAAGTTATGGGACAAAATCATTTCCTCCGCTATTAATATTTTACTTAAATCGATGTTGTTCGTATGTACTTCTTCTTTGTTAGTATTTATTACATTCGTTATTACTACTGTTACTTTCACTACTCCCGCCGTAATTATTGCTACTTTCACTACCGTCGCATTAATATTGATAATTTCGTTATTCCCGTTGTCACTTATATTACTTTCACTACTTCCGCCCGCTCCTTTTTACTTATATTACTTCCACTACTCCGCTCGTTGAGTCGTTGCTCATATTGTTACTTTCACTACCTCGCCATACTTAATGCTACTTTCACTACAGACGCATTAATATTTATAATTTCACCACTCCCGTTATTACTTCTATTACTTTCACTACCCCGCTCGGTGCTAACATTGTTACTTTGACTATTCAACAACTTAGTGATTACCATCATATTACTATATCCAATGTTAATATAATTTTTTTCACTACTAACAAATTATTTTTACTATTTAGGCATGCACTTCTAAGAGACTTATATATTTATATAAATATATTACATATATGCATTAAATCAAATCAAAATAATTATGGAAAAATTATATTTTTTGTAAATCTAACTTATTTATTTAGGTTTTAATAGTTTCCAAAATATAACATACTAATATTATATTAGTGTATATTAAAAAATTAACATCTTCTTTATAAAATTAATAATTTAATACCATAAGTGGGCATGTTTATTTTAAGGAAAATCTCCATATTCCAATTTTTTCTTAATTTATACTTAAGCCAAAACTATATAATATTTGCATGGAAGTCCCTTGTTCAGGTCCATCGCACAGTGCTATGATTAAAGACTATATAGTATAATTAATTTGTATAAGTTTATTTAACTGCATTGAAGTCCCCTGGTTTCTGGAATTAATAGATAGTATTGATAAAAATTTAATAAAAATAGAGTTTATTTCCTTATTTAATCAAATTTCTTTTGAAGGAAAACTATTAAATTTTTTATTCTCTTAGTAGTAAGGGTAATAAGTACAATAGAGGGAGGTGTGAAAGTGAAATGATCTTTATTTTTTGTTACATAAAAGACAATTATGTAATCACAAAATCAAAATTAAGGAAAAAATCAATTAAAAAAACTCTTATAATCCCCTATTTACTAAATGAATAGGTGAACTCCAAATTTTCCCTCCAAAAAGCATCTTTTTAAATAAGGAAACTTTTGATAATTTAATCGTATTCACTAAATAAGGAAGTTAATAATTATTATATATTTCATTATATAAGTAAACGAAAAGTCGAAAATATCCTTCATTTTGACAAATGACCCGCCTCGAAGTGCCCCGACTTAAATGACCCATTCACCACGTCTAAATTAGTACCTACACTAAACCGTTGCCAATTTGCCACTATGCTCCATTAGAAGTTTACACCAATTTGCGATTTTTACCGTCATGTATCAACTCCGGCGAGCCACCTCATACTTCCGCAACCGCAACTTCTATCTTCTGAGAACCTTCGAGAACATTCTCAAACCTTCTACTCTTCTAGAACCTTCTAGAACTCGTTACCTTTCCGTTGATACTCTCCGCGCTACTCCTCCGTTCTCTTCTAGAACCTTCTGTTCCCGCTCTTCGGATGTCGCTGACGTGGCGGATACTCCTGCCGCCATTGATTATCGGTACTTTCTCTCTATTATATCTTTACCTCTCTGTTTCATTGATAATTCAATTCAAATTGATCGAAATTAGGGTTTTGCAGATGTAATTTTTGTGCTGAAGACCTAAAAATGTTAAATTTATGTATTTTTTTTGTGGAATTTTGTTGATTCGCCGTTAAATTGTTGATTAAGTGTGAACAATTGAACAAAGAAATGGAAAGCAAGAATGTTGTGCGATTTCGCCGTAAAATGATTCTTCTTATTTGATGTTTGAGGTTAAAGTTCGGTAGTTTTGATCATAAGGATTAATGTAAGGTGTTGTGATGATATTAAAGTCTGCTAATTTTGTGGGAATGTTGTTTGAATCTTTAATTGAGTTGGCCATTTGATTAACGAATTGAAAACGCAAAAATGCTATACGATTTTGCCTCCAAATAATATGCCTGGTTTAACATTTGAGCTTATAGTTTGCTGGTTCTGATCATTAGGATTAATGTAAGTGTTGCGATGATATTAAAGTTCGCTTGTTTTGTGGATTTTTGTTGCCCTTGCCTTTGAACAGTTAATTTAGTTTGAATCTTTAACGAGTTAGCCAATTGATTAAGGGAATGAAAAGGCAATAATGCTATGCAATTTTGCCGCAAAATAATTCGTCTGGTTTGACATTTGAGCTTAAAGTTCGCTACTTTTCAGTTTTCACCATGACGATTAATCTAAGGTGTTATGATGATGTTAAAGTTCGCCCGCATTGTGGATTTTTTGTTATCCCACCATTGAATAGTTGATTTAGTTTGAATCTTTAGTGTGAGTTAGCCAATTGGAGAAGGAAATGGAAAATTCGAATTATGTTTTTTTTTTTTTTTGGGCATTTGAGCTTAAAGGTTGCTACTTTAGTCATGAAAAGAGTAATGTAATGTGCGTGATGGTATTCATGCGAGAACAGCTCTTTGCTGCAGGAAAACGAATTCCATGAGCTAGCTGATTCCACCATCAATCATCTTCTCGAGAAGCTCGAGGTAATGTGTTAATATTTGTATCTTGATTGCTTTGCGGTTTGTAATGTTGATAGGCAATTTAGCTGAAGTCACGACAAATGTTTGTTTCAGTGATTTACGATGATAACTACATTGCCCATGTTGTAGTCAACTTATGAATTCATGACATGCTGGTTAGATCAAAATCATTCTGGTTGTTGTTTTTATTGGAGCCAGGTGCTAGTTTTTCTTACATAAGAAAGCTGCATAGGTGCGTGTCCATTAGGTTGTGAAATGATGACTTCTGCCCTCACCGGGTAATTTCTGTATGTTGAATATGATGGAATTGGAATAGGTTGGTCATGGTAATGGTTTGGATTGTGATGGGCAACGAAGTATTTAGGAGCATGGTTATACAGCTCCTTTTCAGTTAGAATGCTGGGCGCTTCTTCAAATTCACGTTATCATCATACTCACTTTTCGCGCTTATGAGTATGCTCTCTTTATGAGAAGCTTTGGCATGGCCTTACGAATAATTTACACTTTCTGAGATTACTGGATATAGTAACAACAACAATGTTACCTCTCCGCAAGAGCTTCCACGAAAGGCAGGATATGGGCTGGGGGGCGGGGATCGAATACCTCTTGGCTTTATGTGAAGAAAACAAATTACCAAAGAATTTCCCTTTAGCAGAAATCTTTCACATTCTGGTTTCAGTATTCAGTTCGGTTTTAGTGTGAAGAATTCTGTAATTGATTGTGTACATTTCATTTTTATTGGCAGGAGTATGGTGACAGTGTTGATATTGATGGGTTTGACATAGACTATGGGGTAAGGAATGCCGTCTTTCAGAAGTTAGGTTCATTCTATTTCAAATCTTGAATACCACATACTTATAACTCTTGTTTTCTAACATTTACGCTTCTTGATGCAACAATAATTTCAGAATGAGGTTCTGACCATGAAACTTGGGAACTTGGGCACTTATGTTGTAAACAAACAGACGCCAAATAGACAGATTTGGTTATCTTCTCCAGTGAGGTAAGGAATTTATTCATGACTTGTGAGCTCTGTTACTTCAAATAATTTTGACACAAGTGCATGTCCAAGTGTCGGACTTACGGATTCGGCTATTTCATGGTAGTGTCTTATGTTTTCCGCTTAAAATAAAGTATCCAAATTCTATACCCGTGTCCATGTTGTGATTAATATAGCTCGTGAGTTAAATTGTTAAGTTGTGAACAAGCCTCTGGCTTTATTAAAGTTTAAATTATGCTTTTGTTATAGGCTGTAGACTTTAGTATCTAGTGCTTTGTCTTCCATAATATCGTCTTAGGATTTAGATAGCTTTGTATTTCCAATTTACTTCAAGAGTAGATTGTTTTGTTAATCTTCCCTTCACTTGCATCTCCCACATTAATTGTTATCCAAGTTGAGGTTTTTGCTTCTTTCCCTTCTCTCCATTTCTTTCTGTCCAAGAAGTAACCTTTTGCATTTTCTTTGTGGTGTTGTAGTGGTCCCTCGAGATTTGACTGGGATCGCAGCGCCGAAACTTGGGTTTACCGTCGAAATAAAGCAAGTTTGTTTAGAACTATAGAGAGCGAGTTGGAGAAGCTCTGTGGTGAACCTGTGACCCTTTCCTGATTTTTCCGATACAGCGCGTAGAATAAACTTTGCAGCTAGTTGAGATATAAGCTTCTAAGTATCGGTAAGTCTGTCACACACATACAAGTTTAGTACGCTTTGATGTGGATATTGAATTTGGCTGTTCCGTGTCAATGAGCATTTTAATCATGAAGTTATGTAAAAAGACAATTTTTTTTATCTGTAGTCATTTTTTTTTCTGGAATTAGTTTGCATAAGATTACCTGAAGCTTACAAAATAATTGTTTCAACTGACGCTAAATGGACAACATAGGGTGAATATGGACCGTGATAAGCCTAAAACAATCCAAAATGATGAGATTTTGTGACCTACAAAACTTTTTGATTTCGGTATTCAGGAAAGGGTAAGGGAATAAAGCATTAAAGCAAGTTTGTTTAGAACTATAGAGATCGAGCTGGAGAAGCTCTGTGGCGAACCTGAGACCCTATCCTGTTTTTTCCAATAGCAGCGCTCAAGCTTGTGAGATATGACTGTCGGAATCAACAATTCATATATACTATAGGATTACTTTTGTGTGAAATGCTAACTGATTTAGCCGTCTAGAGCTGTTTTCAATCTATATTGAAGTTACTCGGAAAACTGTATCAACCAATTGCTAATTCACTAATCACAATGATATACACACATACGATCGATGAGCCATTTTATTAGTACTTGATAGTTTACAGCTTTTTAATAGCGAGCCCTTTGCTCCAAAGGCGGAAAATATACTATTACACTATTAGATTCGTATAGAGCCCGGTTACTCATACAAAGCAGGATTAGTTAACCTTGGCTTGGGAATTAGTACGAGAGGTACTTTTTTCCTCAACACAATTCCAAACTTCTCCTCGAGAGTCAGCTCTTCTCCCTCGGGCAATTTCCAGTTAAAGGAATGTAAAAGTGAGGCAAGCGCAAAGAGTACCATCCTCTCGGCCATCCCTATTCCAGCACAACTCCGCCTACCTGACCCAAAAGGAAAGTAACTGAAGTCATTTCCGCTGAAATCATACTTAGCATTCAGGAACCTCTCCGGGTCAAACTCCAAGGGATTAAGCCATACATCAGGGTCTCGATGGACAGCCCATACGTTAATGAAGACCCGGGAACCCTTAGGGATGGTGTACCCTCCGATAATACAAGATTCACTGGGGCAATGAGGGACTAGCAGGGGAAGAGCAGGGTGGAGGCGCAACGCTTCTTTCATGACAGCTTGTAAGTAAGGGAGCTTGTAGATGTGATGTTCCTCGACGATTGTGTCTTTGCCTACCACTGTGTCCAACTCTTGCTGAACCTTTTTTAGCACCTCGGGTTTGTTGACAAGTTCAGCCATTGTGAATTCGACTGTGTTGGAGGTTGTGTCTGTTCCTCCCACAACCATGTCCTGCCATTGTCAACATATCAGTAGACCTGGC
>JAGPOY010004396.1:0-11983 GCA_018983105.1 Silene uniflora | reverse complement strand
CCCCTGTAAGTTTTCCCAAAGTTTTTACAAAGTTTTTAGAAGTGCTTGGCCTCCCAGCCGGTGGGCTGGCTACCACGAATATATGACTTGTAAGTTTTCCCAAAGTTTTTACCTAGCCCGGCTGGGAGCCCCCTGACATGCTCCTCTCTTCTTATCATTTTTATTAATCACTACTCATGCAAATATCTTTAGTATACTTATTAAACCATGAATATATGACTTGTTTACGTTGTGACCTTGCATATATCTTTGTCCTCACATGTGACTCATGCGTGATGCATACTTGTTGTGACGACTTTACATTCCTTATTTCCTTTTCGGACCGTTGGTTACTGGTATGTGCCATGTTGCCGTATTTGGATACCCTTCCGCCTTTTACCGGATCGTTGGTTACTGGTATGTGCCATGTTGCCGGTTAGAGGTTACTCGGCCTTTGGTTACTAGTATGTGCCATGTATCGAGTCTTGGATACGATTAGTTTATCGTATGTCGAATCGGGTTCTTGTTGGGGATTGTATGGAGGCGGAACAATATGACTTCTCTAGGGATAAATGGCTTTGGAATAAGATTTGGAAAACCCCGGTGCTTCCTCACATCAAGGTTTTCTTTTGGCAATTATGCCATGACGCCATTGCCACAAAGTGCAATATTGCTAGGAGACTAACCGACTGCGAGATGGGCTTTCCGTTTTGCTCTTGCACGATGGAGACTTGTCTCCATGTGGTGCGGGATTGTGGGTGGGTGGAAGGGATATGGGAAGGGATGGGCCTGGCAGTTACTTTGGAGGGTGGAAACGAGAGGGTGAGGGAGTGGGTGGAAAGGAACCTTAAGGAAATGAGGGAGGATGATTGCATGGAGTTCATGACATGTTGTTGGGCGATTTGGGAGAGGCAAAACAAGTTCATTTTTTAGGGCGAGCTAGGAGAGGAAAAGATGGTGGTAAGGAGGGTGAAGGATTTGGTAGGGGAGATGAGAGGTGTTGCGGCGGAGGGAGGATGAATTGGTGTGGAGACGGGGAAGGGGAAGCGTGTGAGAGCGGAGGAGGGAGGGAACGAGGCTGTGATTGGGGTGAGTGGGGGCTGGCGAAGACCGGAGATGGGAGTGGTCAAAATTAATGTTGATGCGGCGGTAGTGGAGGGTGTTGGCGTGGGATTTGGTGTGGTAGCTAGGGGGGAGGATAGCCTGGTGCGGTGGGGGTGACGTTCCAGAGCACGGATTCATGGGAGGCGAAGGAAGCAGAGGCTCATGCTATCTTAGTCGGGCTACGTGAAGCTAGGAGTGCGGGTTTCTTGAATATTGTGATCGAAGGAGACTGCCTTGACGTGATCAATGAGCTGCGGCAACGAAAGACGGGAAGAAGTGATGTGTTTCTCATTTATGATGATATTTTTGCTATTTGTAATTCGTTTCATAGTGTGTTGTTCTCTTTTGTTCGTAGAAATTTTAATAGGGTAGCTCAATCGTTTGCTCATTTCCCTCCTTGGACGATTGGCAGGAGAGTGTGGGTGGATGATCTCCCTCAGAACATTGTTGGTTTTGTTGCGCTTGATTTAATCCATTAATCCTCTCGGGGTTATTACAAAAAAAAAAAGTTTTTTAGCAGTGATAAAAATGATTACAACCAACTTCCTCTCTTTTATACGGTACTTATTACTCAAAAACTGAACTAAAAACCCGTCAGACCGCTCGGCTCGGCCGAGCTACTACCAGCTCGACCGAGCTAGCCCTAGCTCGGCCGAGTCAAGTCTGACTCGGTCGAGCTAACCACTCGACAGACCTTCTGTAAAAACATCAGATTATAGCAACTGACATGTCAGTAGCTCAGCTCGGTCGAGCTACCCACAGCTCGGCCGAGCTACTGACAGTCAGAATTGCGTAGTATTACATTTCCCTTTTCTTGCTCATCTCGACTTCTGTAACTCACCTTCGTCTCCATAATGTTATATAATTATATATGACCGTCCTCCTAGATCTCCTTCTAATCCCGTTGCTCTAGTACTTCTTCCACAATCGATTATCATTTTTTTAAGACTCAACTACTCGTACTATATAATTACCAAGTGCCCCGAATTGTACTGTCGTGACATCGATTAACGCTCAATAATTAAGAAAGGTTACTATTTACAAATTCCAATCAATAATACACGTTATATTTGCAAGTTGTTATTGCTAATCTTGGAGGTAGATTAAAATTGTTATACAAAATCCCTACACGCAAATAGGTATTTTTGAAAGTTATAGTTAAAATAGAAAAAAAAAAACTTGTCAATTGCATTTCTGATTTAGAGTACACAAATCCTATCAACATTTGAAAATAGAGTATGAGCAATTTGTCTAATCACTTATATCATCATATTTGAGTGGATGATTGTTGATGCGTATCGATAATACACCAAAAATAAGACCTAAGTCTACTAACTAGGAAGTCAGCGGAAGTAGGGTCGATCTCCACAGGGAGGCAAGATATCTGTTTAAGGTTCGCTTATTCGGTCACAAATTCGGGGGTTGTATGATTGATTACTAAACTACGAGATTAAGAGAGAGAACGAGAGAAATAATGAATAGAAGTCAGATAAAGGAGAGAAATATGCCAGGATTCGGTCTGCCGTGGTAACTACACTATCGGGTAAACTAGTTCAGTCAATTTATTAATAAGAAGAGCAACGGTTATCTCCTTTCGGTCTCAAACCAATGACTATACCCTTTCGGTCTCTAGTCGCCCTAAAATCATCCTAAATAACTTTCGCCCTATTAGGACTCATCTATCGAATCTAAGCAAGCCTACCCTTCCAATCTTTCGATCCAGGTCGGGGTTAACTAAATAATTGGTCTCCTGCGTATACTCATTTAACCAATCACAATTATATTGCATAGAACGATTCTTTAATTATAAACTAACCTAACATGTTAAACCTATCATGTAACTACCACGGTTTTCCTTATCCTAACATATTAAAGGGATTAGCTACGCAAAATTAACATAACTAAGTAAAGATGAGAAATACCGATTGAAAATAAGAGATTGAGTGCAAAGTTTAGATCCGGAAAAATAGAACAAAAGAGAACCTCCGTCCTCGACTGACTCGAACAGTCGCCCTCTAATTGATCCTTTGATTAGGGATCTAATTCTCCTATTTATAGTAAAGCTAATACATAATTTAACCTAATGCGTCACGGACCAAAGCCCATAACTAAAACCTACTCGATCGAGCACAATAAGCTATCGATCGAACATAATTATTCAAACATTCCCTCGATCGAGGACAATTCCACTCGATCGAGGTCTTCCTATTTCCACGCTTACTCGATCGAGTACAATACCACTCGATCGAGTCCTTCAACACCAATGCTCCACTCGATCGACCATAAGCAGGGGTCGATCGAGGTCTGCTTCCTTTATTCAGCTCGTTTGACTCCCGACTTGGCCCCTTAACATGGATATGAGACGGTTTCGCGCTTCCCAATACATGTGTGATCCGCTTCGACTCTTCCATCTCCTAAATGTGCGTACTTAAGACAGTTTTGGCTTAGTTTCCGCTACTTCTCAGCTTGTACCTACAAAATAGCAATAGAAGTACAAAGTAGCATATTCGGGGCATAAAGTGACAATATATCCCTAAATGACATAGAAATGCGTGCATTGATGGACCGTAAAGTCTATATAAAATGCACACATCAAACTTCCCCAAACCAAACCTTTGCTTGTCCTCAAGCAACTAAATGCCGCTAATGCAAACCTAGAAGAAAGGAATACATCTCAGAGCTAGCAATACTTGTCTACTTGAATCAATTTAATGCAACAGAAATCAACAGTACCTATACGAGTCAGTACGCAAACGAGTTATAAACTGTCCATAAATAAAGCTAACCTATCGACCTTGCAAGACCAACAAAATCGGACTCTCACGGGTCACTCCTCTCTCATGAAGTAGAGGGTAAGCATATGTATGTAAAAGAGAGAGAAATAGTCGCTCACCTAAACTACGACCCACATAAACATGCTTGCAACTAATATGATAGACAATTCTAGCTACCGTACACACATTCCAACCAAACAAGGTCCGTCACACCCGAGAGCTTACAAAAATATGGTAAAGTGAGGCAATGGGTAAGAAAAGGCAAAACATTTTTCGGAAATGTGAAGGTATAGGCGGCCAAGCTAGCACCCAACAGAACCAAAATAGAACATATCCATTTCTCATCTATCAAAATTAAGCATAAGTGCTCTTCATTTGGCACAAAAACTCACCAAACCAAACTGAACATACTTCTCAAATGATCATAATAAAGCATAGGAGTGAAACATCTTTCTCTCTTTTTTTTTCTTTTTTTTTTTTTTCTTTTCTTTTGAGTTACATTTTTTTTCTTTGTGACTTTACTTTCTTTCTTCTTCTTTTTCTTCCTCCTTTCCTTCATAAATTACCAACTCCCAAATCATCGGATATAAGACCAAACTCGGCACAGTGAATAATATACCACAAAACAATCTGAACTAGCTTGGCTGGGCAGGCTAAATTTGGATGTAGTTAAGGGTCAAAAGGCAAATTTGGCTAAATGTGGAGTCAAATGGGTAAAAATGAAAGAAAGGGTAATGTAAGCATCTCCCTGCATGTGACATCAACCACTAACCCGAATGTATGTAGGCCAAAAGCAATTGAATTTCATATACGTGCAAATTGATGATATATGATATGCAAGGAGTACTACTCTCAATTTCTATGCAAACCGGTCATGAATGTCACCCGTTATTAAGCTCTAAAACTCAGAAATTTTAAGTAGTTTACCAATTTATCAGGTCAAGTCTAAACAGTCAGCTAAATTTGAACAAAAACCCGAGGATTATGCGTAAGACTCAGCTAATAACCATTAATGAAAGTGCAAGGCTCAAGTAAAATGACAAGTTAAAGTGCAATATCATCATTGAAAATACTCTAATCCATCCAAAAAGAAACGTGAATATTTTTGATTTTTTTTTCGAAAATTTTTAATTTTTATGTGGTTTCTGTTGTTTTTAGAATTGAAACAATGCATACGGAAATATAATAAACGTGATAACATAAATGCAAGAAAAACAATATGCAGAACATATATGGATGCATAACCTTCCCAAACCAAACTGTACAATGTCCCCATTGTACAAAGTAAAGGAAAAGAAATGCAAACTAGAGAGAATGAGTCGAGAACTTACAAGATAGCGCGCACATCGAACCTCCCAAATCGAACCAGGCGATCAGGGACTCGATCGAGCACAGGACAACTCAATCGAGGTAAAGGAGCAGTCGATCAAGTGTTGTCTTCACATGAGTTGCTCGATCGAGGACAATTCCACTCGATCGAGGTCTTCCTATTTCCACGCTTACTCGATCGAGTACAATACCACTCGATCGAGTCCTTCAACACCAATGCTCCACTCGATCGACCATAAGCAGGGGTCGATCAAGGTCTTCTTCCTTTATTCAGCTCGTTTGACTCCCGACTTAGCCCCTTAACATGGATATGAGACGGTTTCGCGCTTCCCAATGCATGTGTGATCCGCTCCGACTCTTCCATCTCCTAAATGTGCGTACTTGAGACAGTTTTGGCTTAGTTTCCGCTACTTCTCAGCTTGTACCTACAAAATAGCAATCCCCCTAGTACTAACAGATTAAGTAATCTGTGAAAAAATCCCGCCAAAATGCTTCTTCTATTAGTGGGCCGAATGCATAAATGGCCACATTAAGAATAGTTCGTATTCAGCTTAATTACCTTATTTAATATATTACAAACAACTTTTTAATTTAAGAAACAATTAACCATTTAGAAAGAATACAATTTTTTAATTCCGGATAGAATTAATTTCTTATAGCTATATAAGGCAGTTTATCTTATAAATCATCATATAAGAAAATATCTTACCGTGCATATTTTGCATTTAGAAAGAATACAACTTTTTAATTTAAGAAAGATTTTATTTCTTATAGCTATACTAGTATCATAGTATGGGTGCCCGGCTTCGTCCGGGCTACCTCTATTTAGCATTAAAATTTATTTTCAATTATATAAAACTATTTTAACGTTGCATAACTAATAAATTTAGCATTAATATATTTTTATATGACATATATTAAAATTACGATGAAATAAATTATGAGACAAAATCATTACTCCCGATATTAATATTTTACTTAAATCGATTGGTTAGCTAAATGTTCATATATACTTTCTTATGTTGTTAGTTCTATTACTTTTGTTACATTCGTTATTACTATTGTTACTTTCACTACTCCCGCCGCAATTATTGCTACTTTCTCTACCGCCGCATTAATATTGATAATTTTACTACTCCCGTTGTTACTTATATTGCTTTCACTACCCCCGCCCGCTCGTTGTTACTTCTATTACTTTCACTACTCCGCTCATTGCTAATATTGTTACTCACTACCCCGCCGTAATTATTGCTACTTTTACTACAACCGCATTAGTATTGATAATTTCACTACTCCTGTTGTTACTTCTATTAGTTTCACTACCCCGCTTGTTGCTAATATTGGTACTTTGACTATTCAACTGAGTGATTACCCTCGTATTACTATATCCAATGTTAATACAATTCTTTTCACTACTAAGAAAATTATTTTTACTATTTAGGCATGCAATTTTAAGAGACTTATATATTTATATAAATATATAAATATATCACAATTATGAAAAATTATATTTTTTTCAGATTTGGAAATCTAACTTATTTATTTACATTTTAATAGTTTCCAAAATATAACATTGTAATACTATATTCGTGTATGTTAAAAAATTAACATCGTCTTTATATAATTAATAATTTAACACCATAAGTGGGATATGTTTATTTTAAGGAAAATTTTCATATTTCGATGTTTTCTAATTTTATACTTAAGGCAAAACTATATAATATTTGCATTGAAATCCCTTGTTCAGGTCCATCGCACAGTGCTATGATTAAAAACTATATAATATAATTAATTTACATAGATTTATTTTAATTACATTCAAGTCCCTTGGTTTCTGGAATTAATATATAGTATTGATAAGGTAGTTTATACGGAGTATAAATCATCATATAAGAAAATATCTTACCGTGCATATTTTGCATTTAGAAAGAATACAACTTTTTAATTTAATAAAGGTTTTAATTCTTATAGCTATATAAGGTAGTTTATTTTATAAATCATCATATAAGAAAATATATTGATACATATAAGCAGACTAATCATGAAAAATAAAGGGATAATCGACTTACTGAAGACATAATCAAAACCGAAGATGATCAAAGCAACCGCAGGCTAATCTATTGATACATAGAAACTACATATCTAACTTGATTGATCGAAATGATATCTTAATAATATAATCATAGGTGATTAAGGTGGTGGACATAATGGATGAAATCGAAATAATGTTATTTTGGGGAAATTTTTTTGGCTTTGGATAGAATTTTAGGACGCAGGGTTTCCATGTTGATGGAATTTCGGTGGACGGAGGTTTCTAACTGATTATGTTGATGAGATGTCGGTCGAAGTTAAATTGGTTTTGTTGTATTCATTGTATAATTGCTACTCCGCTATCCCGTTCTTATGTTCATTTTTTTGTTCGGGTTTATTTAATCTCCGGTATATATTTCGTCCTCTTATTTGAGCCCGATCGTCTTATACAAGAGCGAGCCATAGTTCATTACCATTAGATTCCGTCTCTTATTTATACCACTCTATTTTTTTATATGTTTTCTCATTTTATCAAATATATTTAGTAGAGACTAATTATTTAATTACGTAATAATTTTGTTGTATTTTGTTATATTATCACACTAAGGGTGTGTTTGGATAGCAAAAATGGAGGGAAAGGGAGGGGAGGGGGAAGAAGGCAAGAGAAAGGGAGGTAAGGGAAGGGGAGGGCAAATGGGATGTGGGTGTTTCGATACAATTTCTTTCCAAATCTTGCCTCTTGTGGAGAGATTTTGGTTTGCCTTGGAGGAGAGAAAATGAATCCCTCCAAATCTCTCCCCCTCCATTTTACCCCACTCTCATTTGCTATCCAAACAAAGGATTTTAATTCCCCTACTCCCCCTCCCTTTCTTTTCTCTCCAAATCACCCAATCCAAACACACCCTAAATGAAAGCAGTACCACTTTTACTGAACATTTTTATTGAAACAACTTATTTAATATATCCTCTAAAAATACCGTGCTGTAGCACGGGATCTCAACTAGTGGAAGTACAAAGTAGCATATTCGGGGCATAAAGTGACAATATATCCCTAAATGACATAGAAATGCGTGCATAGATGAACCGTAAAGTCTATATAAAATGCACACATCAATTGTTCGAACTACTTTTGTTAACAAAGATTCAAGGTTACCCATTTATTGCCGTAACATCGTACGATATGATTATAAATACTTTAAGCTTTCTCACGTCGCCACATTCATCAGCTGGACTTTTTTATTTGAGCATAATTTTCTACTTTTGGAAGCGAGACTGAACCTATAAATCAAGTCATTATTACATGCTCCATTATACTCTATAATTTATAGATGTAAATGTAACAATTATTAAATAGCTCACATATTATAGGAAAAACAAGCTGAAAAGTAGATAGTATTCCATATTAAATAAATTTATTGTGAGGGGATTGGAGAATCGTATATTTATAGGGTGTCCATACCACTTAAAGTGTCCTTGAAATTTGAATATTGTGAATGTGTTCAAAGAATGTAGGTGAGTAGTTAGTTGTGAATGTCTATGTATTTGGTGGAGCAAACTTTTAGGTGTATTCAAAATGAATACTACGGGGTATGTCTGTGCAAAAATACAATGTGTATTCTTTCTATTTTTATCTTGGGTTTATCGCTTTCATATTTTTCAATTATTAATAGTATTAAACGATGATATAAAGTTTCATGCATATGTTTATAACAGAATTTATTAAGCTATAATTAATATTTTACTGAGATTTATATAAAATTTATTATGTTTATATTAAATGATTAGCTGTAATAAATGTTTGTCATTAAGGCTGTATATAAGATGTCGATTTTAAATCTATAAAGATAAACTAAAAAATTTAAGATAACGCAAAACAAAATGAAAAAATCTTACTGCTGATCAACAATTACAGTGTGAGACCAGAATGTTTAACAGTAAAACAATAAGGGTAAAGAGTTAAACACAACCAAATGAAAAATTGATTGATTAATCTATATATAGTATAAAAAGACGAGAGTAGACATTACTTTTCGCTATTCATCTTTTAAGACCCTTAGTATGTTTAATTATGTGTTTATGTGTGCTATCCAATTTTTTCTTCGGGCTTATTTAATCTCCGGTATATATGAAAAATGAAAAAAAAAATTAAATCTATAAAGATAAACTAAAAAATTTAAGATAACGCAAAACAAAATGAAAAAATCTTACTGCTGATCAACAATTACAGTGTGAGACCAGAATGTTTAACAGTAAAACAATAAGGGTAAAGAGTTAAACACAACCAAATGAAAAATTGATTGATTAATCTATATATAGCATAAAAAGACAAGAGTAGACATTACTTTTCGCTATTCATCTTTTAAGATCATTATTATTTAAAAAAAGGGGTTTTCTATATGGTGACCCTAAAATTTTTCAGATCCCACGTGGTAACCCTGCAAATTAGAAAAGTTAATTGGTAACCCCCGAAGTCCATTAATTGTAATGAACGTGACCCTAAACTATAATTCCGTCAAATTAGGACGTTAAGTGTCCTATGTGCATATGATATGGCTTATGTGGCTATGACTTAACTCTTATTTCATTGACTTTTTTCTTCCTTAACATTTACATTTGCTTCAATACCTTACATTTGCTAATCCAACTAAATCATTCTTCAACTTTTGAATATCTTCATTTCTACTTTCAACAAAATTTACATAGTTACATCTTCACCCTTATAATATTTCTTTAGATTTTACGTACCCCTTTACTAAAAATCACATTATTATGAATTAACCAACTAACAAAAATATTGCATTCCTTCCAATCACATCGATTGCAAGGTAGGTTACAAACTTCATCCTCAATATTGGCATGTTTTTCCAATTTGAGGAAGATACAACTCTAGGTAGTCTGATTAAGAGACAACAATTAATAAAAGGAAGAAAAGGGAAGAAGCAAAAGGAAGAAAAGAAAAGGATGATCAATTAGAAAAAATGTGGGAATAAGGGTTATAAATTAAGGGGGATTAGGAGGGAATAATTGGGGATATTGGAGGGAAATATTAAGGTAAAAAAAAGTCAAGGAAATAAGAGCCAAGCCATAGCCACATAAGCCATCTTATATGCCACATAGGACACTTAACGTCCCAAATTGACGGAATTATAGTTCAGGGTCACGTAATTGCAATTAATGGACTTCAGGGTTATCAATTATCTTTTCTGATTTGCAGGGTTACCATGTGGGATCTGAAAAAGTTTAGGGTCACCATATAGAAAACCCCTAAAAAAAAAATTAAAAGACCAGAGCATTAAACACAAATTATATAGCTGAAAAATCTCGAAGACAACAACAACAACAATCGTGACATAATACTAATAAACGTAACAATAATCGTGGCAAATATTAATAAGTAAATTTTGAAAAACATACTTTGACGAGTATCTTTTGTCATTAGAGCATCGTGCGACTGCAAGTTCAGGATTGTATAATTGTGGGGAATATCCGTATATTTACCCCTTCATTTATAGGACTATAACGAAAATTTAACATGTGAAATTTACGGGTCATATACGAAATGCGTAGTACGAAAATACGAGATGAGAAATAACCTTTGGTCCGTGCAAATGGCCTAAGATCAGAAACCAACCTAGGTTTCCTCCTAATTGTTGCACCCAAAACCGATTGAGACGATGCCGCGTGGGCTAGAAATGTTCTCCGATTGCCTTGCAATATGGGGAGAACGTATTGTGAGTTTTGCGCGATGTGAGATCGTGAGTTTCAGAGAATGCGATCTCCAAAACCCTAGTTGGTTGTCAAAATGAATGAGTCAAAATGACAAAAGAGAGAGACCTCTCTTATGTATCACTCGGCCGAGCTCCTTATGGGGAGAGTGGGCTTTGCCCATTCTCTCCTTATTTCGACCCATGCGCTAAAATGTATTCTTACGGGTTTTAATTATTAATTGTCAAATAACGTGTCCGATATTAATATATCTACTTAGTCGATATATCAACAATGGTCTAACAGTTATAAAATGACAATATTGAATAATTAGCTTAATTAATATAACCGATTATTAATTTACGAATTAATCATGTAATTCGTCTAAGCTACCATATTATACATTAATTAAATATGACCGTTTATATTTAATTCACGAATTAACAGTTTAATCCGTCTTAGCCAATATTATTTAATCTGTATTAAATAAATATCTCAACATCGTATTGACTAATAAATTAGTCAATTACTCCGACTACCGTTTAGTCGTATTCGGCATAAATATGACTGTATTCTCATACGTCACATTTCTCAAACGTGTCCTATAGGTGTGACTTTTAGGGACAAGTTGATCACCGCCATCAGTATGACAATAACGTCAAACTTATCTAGCAAGCCAACCGTTATTGATAAACGTGGATCAACTGATAATAATACAAAAGTATGCCCTTGTGTTCCTCTGAGAGTTTCAATAAAATTATTGCACTTAACTGTAGAGGACACCAGCCCCAACAATCTCCCACTTGTCCGTACAAGTGTAGGTGCAATAACGTTATCGCACTAACTGTGGAGGACACTTGCTCCAACAAACTCCCACTTGTCCGTACAAGTGTAGGTGCGATAACCAATTCTCATATCCAATTACATTTCTCCCACTCAATGTAAAACAATTTGCAAATCCGTATTCACAAAGGTCGTATTTTACAAGTGATCTGTATCAAGAGTGGTTTCCCCGACTAGAGCGTAACTCAACTGATAAAACGAATCTGTATTCGAGCATG
>JAGPOY010004395.1:927-12912 GCA_018983105.1 Silene uniflora | reverse complement strand
CTAGTGAAATTATTTAATTATGTCATTGTTATATATTATGAATTTTTATGAAGATAAAAATTGCATAATGTGTCAAATACATATCTAATGTGTGACATTGTAATATTGTACATTTGACAAACATAATATGGACTCCACATTACATATGTGAACCGTAAAAATAGAGGAACAAAGGGGTGGTTGAATGTGTTTAATTTGTAGCATGCTTAATAATGTTGTAAAAACACAATCATTTGCTTTACCGGTGTCACACAAGATCAAATAAGGGAGATACTTTTCCCTTTTTCATTGAACGATAAGGCAAAGTTTTGGATCAATAGCCTTAACCGTACCGCGTTGGGAATCACCGATTGGTCAACGTTGGCTCTTGCTTTCTACAAGAAGTACTTTCCACCGAAGAGGACTCAAACACTAAGGAGCCAAATCACAAGTTTCCGTCAAAAGGGGGAGGAAAGCCTCTTTGAAGCTTGGGAAAGGTACAAGGAATTGCAAAGGCAATGCCCACATCATGGGTTGGATGCTTGGTTTTTGGCTATCACCTTCTATAATGGGTGTACCGCCGAAACTCGCCGAATTCTTGATTCCGCCAGCAATGGGCGGTTTGATCAAATTGACACCGATCTTGCTCACCTACGATTTAGTCCATGGCAATCCACGATGCTCAATATGTCAATTCTAGGAGTGTTCCCACCAAAGGTAAACAAGACTCTTCTAATGACTCCTCTTTAATGGCTAGAGTTGCCATGCTTGAGCAACAATTGCAGGCAAGAGATACCGTATCCACCACTAGCTTAGTCATGGTTTGTGATGCTTGCGGAGGAGCGGGACATGGAGTGGGAATATCTAGAGCATCTCCTATGGAAGTATGTGCTTATCAAACTTTTAAGCAAAATGCTCACCAAACCGGTAATTTCTCCACCACTTATCCTCCTATCAACAACAACTATATCTCACCGCATAAAATTGCCCCCCAACAAGGTTATGTCAACCAACAACAAAGGCCTCCCCGAAATTCCCAACAAAATTTCCAACAATCACAAGGGAATCAAGGGTTAGGCAACCTTGAGGCTACAATGAATTTACTTGCTAAAGCTCAAATGGACTTAATGAAAAGGGTTGAAACGAGTGAACAATCTACCAATGCCTCAATCAAAAACCTTGAGACTCAAATGACCCAATTAACCACTACCATTTCTCAATTGGCGGGTCGATTAACACCTCAAGGAAATCCACCTCATGCCACGGTCAATGCTATTCATGTGAGTAGTGGTGCAAGTTATGAGGAGCCATCCATGACTTTGGATGATGGTGAGGTGAGCCATGGGAGCAAGCTTGGGGGAGATGTTGATAAGAAGGCTAGTGAAGAGCCCATTGCTAAAAAGGTAGTCAAAGGAAAAATTCCCACATCAAAGGTGAAGGAGCCCGAGGCTCGATCCAAGGTTTAAGTGTCATTTCCACAACGTCTACCAAAATATAGGAGAGCCGGATGGGTAAGTTCATGGAAATTATTGGTCAATTACAAGTCAATGTGCCATTTGTTGACTTGATCAAGCAAGTCCCATCCTACTCCAAGTTCATGAAGGAGACCCTTAGCAAGAAGCGGTCCATAGACGATGTTGAGACCTTAGCTTTCGCCAGTGAGTGTAGTACACTCTTGCAATGTAAGTCTCCTCCTAAACTTGAAGATCCCGGTAGTTATTCTATACCTTGCACTATAGGCACATACCAAATTGATAAGGCCCTTTGCGACCTAGGTGCTAGTGTGAGTGTCATGCCCCTATCTCTATGTGAAAAGCTTAAAATGGGTGCTCTAAAAAGCACCAACATTACCTTACAAATGGCGGACCGTTCTATGCAATAACCTTTAGGAATGCTAGAGGATGTTCCCGTCAAGGTTGGTAAGTTTTTCATACCGGTTGACTTCCTTGTTTTTAACATACCCGAGGACTCTCACATCCCAATTATTTTGGGTAGACCATTTTTGAACACCGCGGGAGCGGTAATTGATGTGAAAAATGGTAAGTTGACATTGGAAGTGGAGCATGACCGGGTCACTTTTAGTAAGAACAACACCTTTAGGAGCCCATGTCACAAGAGTCTTATTGTTTAACTAACACTTTGGATTCTTATATTGCTCCTATTATGCCTCAATCTCTACTAACGCCCTCGTCGGAGGTAGAAGTTGTTGCTTGTGTTCTTGTAGGTGGCAATGATCAAGGAGGAGATGTTAAAGCGGATGCTAATAAAGAGAACTTCAAAGAGGACCCAAAAACGGATTTGGAGGAGGGTTCTAAAGAGGATGGTGTAAGTACTGCAACAAGTGGTCTTTTATACTCTCAAGCTAAGAAAGCTCGTATGGGGCGTGCTAGGCGGCGGTGTCTTTGGATGAGGAGAATGAAGGTTCAAATGGAAAAGCTCCTTGGAAGTGGCCGGTCAAATAACAAGGATTGATCATTTTCACCATTTGCGTCGTGCGGGACGTTAAACTAGCGCTTCTCGGGAGGCAACCCCAGCTTAATTTATTTATGCTTTTCAATTTCCGCACTTTAATGCTTTCTTAGTTGTAGTAATAAAATTTTTAAACTAGCTAATGGTTTGAGTTGTGTTTGTAGGTATTGGAAGAAAAGAAGAAGGTAAAAATGATATTAGCACGCGGTCCCAAGTTACAATCCCGTTCGGGGACGCAATTATCAAATTTGAGGAGCTAATTATCAAACGCGGAGAAAAGTCAAAATGTGAAGAAATGGTCAATCCCGATCGGGATCACATGGACCCGATCGGGACCGTATGGTTCTAGGCATTCTGACTTCTTTTTGGTGCACGAGTATTGGTAACAATACTCGACGGGTATTCATCTCCTTCCTTCTTCTCTATTTTTCTTCCTTTACAACCCCTCAAACACACTCGTGTCATTCTTTTTTCACCCCCATGTCTATGCTAGCTTGGGGGAGGCTAGCTAGTTTAGAATATGTGTTATTTCTTTGCATATTAGTGTAGATTTCTTGCAACCCATTAGACATAACCTCTTGTCCATGTGTTATGCGCCATAGTTTTGGTTATGTTAATGCTTTTCATCTTGACACATTGAGGACAATGTGATGTTTAGCTTGGGGGGAGAAATGCATTTGCATATAGTTAGTTGCATTTAGGTATAAATTATGAGAATTTTGAGAAAATTTTGAGATTTTGTGTGTAAATTCTTGCTCATTTCTTTGTTTGTCCTACTAATGCGCTATTGTTTATCCCTTTTTGTGTCTAATAGCATTGACTCTATTGATTTTAACGGGATTATGCAAACATGGGGATGTCTTGACATAGTAGATGGACGACGAATTTTTGACTTAATAGGCTTGATCTAGACTTTTGGCAAGCTACAAATGGTAAGGTAGAGCCTCCTTAAAGACCGATGAATCCATATCTGGTCTCTCTTAGGTGAGTGGTAGGTCTCCTTATAATGTGTGTTTCATCAAAACGCACAAGTATGGTTCTCTATTCAATTTGTTTGAGCATTAATTTCATATTTGCATTGTTGAAGCCAATTTCACATTGATAAATTTGCCCTCTTTTTAGCCCCCTTTATGATCTTAATATCTTTTACCTACATAAACTTGCCTACCTTTGTCAAGCTAGTAGCTATGTTATGTGGGAAGCTCTAATTGGGATGAATATCAAATTTTATATATCATTGTGAATGATGTCATATGAAAGTTGAAGATTGAAGCAAGAAAAGAAGGAAAAAATCACACAAAAATGAAAGAAATGATAAGAAAGAAAAAGGAAGTGTGAAAAAGCAAATGGAAAAATTGAGATACATGTATTGTTGCTTGAAAAAGGAGAAGAGTAAGAATTTCTCATATTATTATCATTAAATCTTGGAGAAATTTCTTAAAGTTTTGAATTGGAAAGAAGTTAATCTTCTAATTGGGAGCTCGAGATTGGAATATGAGCATTTCTCTCGGTTTTGTTGCTAGCTTGACCTTTAGCTCCACAAATCCAAAACCATTTGTCCTTCTTATTACCCATCAAAAGAAAGTCTTCTTCTAACCCTTTTTGGCTTCATTACTTGCTTGCATTTGATTGTTTGGCTTGTGAATTGAATGTTTACCATATTAGATTGCGGACACATGTTTATAAGTTGAGGATAGTGAGTGTTTATTCACAAAAGTTGTCCTAAAAACACATTTGAGTTTGAGTGCACCGTAAGAGTCCAAACGTCACTTGATCATGCAAGAGCCAAAAAGTCTACTTGAAGTCATCCATGCTACGCCGCCATGTAAATCTCATCTATATTTTGTTTTTCCTCATGCCCATGTTGTTTAGCGATGGGAGTCATGATACATGTCGATACTATACCAAAAATAAGACCTAAGTCAACTAACTAGGTAGTCAGTGGAAGTAGGGTCGATCTCCACAGGGAAGCAGATATTCTATTGGTAAAATCTAGTCTGTCCGGTCACAAGTTCGGGGGTTTTGATTGGTTGATAGCTACACTACAAGATTAAGGAAAAAGAGATAGGGGTAGAGAAATTAAAGCAAGAAATACGGGTATAAATTAGATAAAGGAGAGAAATATGCTAGGAATCGGTCTACCGTGGCAGCTACACTATCGAGTTAACTGAGTTGATTAATCTATTGATAAGAAGAGCGGGGTTGTCACCTTTCGGTCCTTAAACCTACGATTATACCCTTTCGGTCTCTAATCGCCCTAGGGTCTCCCTAATTGACTTTTGCCCTAATTAGGTATCACCTATTGTAACTAAGCAAGCCTTCCCTTCCAATCTTTCGATCTAGGTCGGGGGTAACTAAACGATTGGTCTCTTGCATGCATTCATTCAACCAAATCACAATTATATTGCTCAGAACAATACTTATCGCAAAACTAATCTAATCAAGTCGATCCTATCATATTGCTACCACAGTTTCCCTAATCCTAACATATTAAAGGAATTAGCTACGCATGGCTCGGGATACTAACCTAGCAATCGCTTTGGTAATATCGTAAGTCATAATAACTAATAAGAGAAAACAATTGAAAGCAATAAAGGAATTTAATAAGAAGGGAAAGAGAAAAGTTACAAGATTGTAGATTCCTAGAATAGTCAATGATAAAGAGTCTAACAGCGAATTATTGATAGTCCCCAAAAAGATCCAAAAAAAGAGTGTCCCTAAGTCTGACGACCTATTGTGTTTATATAATAAAACACGAACATAATTTATTTGACCTACGGGCTTTTTAAGTAGCCAGCCCGAGAAACCTCTCGATCGAGAACTTTTACTCTCTCAATCGAGGAACAGTCTTCAGCAACCTACTCGATCGAGAGCTTCACTCTCTCGATCGAGGTCTTCTCAGCAACAGCTACTCGATCGAGCACTATGAGTCTCTAACTCCCCTCGATCGAGCACAAGACAGCTCGATCGAGGCCTTCTACTCTTCAAATCCTCTCGATCGAGCACAGGACAGCTCGATCGAGCATTTCTTCTCGTCTAGTCTCACTTGACCTCTTGACTTGGCTCAACACTTGGTCAACAGCAGCTTTCACGCTTCTCCATGCACGAGTATTCGTCTCCTGTACTTCCATCTTCTAGAAATGCAACTTGAGGCAATAAAAGCTCGGTTTCCGCTACAATCCGGCTCATATCTGCAAAATAGCAATACAAACACAAAGTAGCCTATTCGGGGCATAAAGTGATATAAAATCACCTAAAATCACAGAAATGCGTGCCAAAAGGGACCGTAAAAGTCTATGTAATATGCACGCATCAAACTTCCCCAAACCGAACCTTTGCTTGCCCTCAAGCAAATTGAATGCAACTACGGACCTAATGGAATGGAGCAAACCTCAGATCTAACTATTAGTCAATGCCAAACCGTTTAATACGCAGCAAATTTATGCATATCATGAAATAACATTGGACGTTCGACCTTGCAAGACTCAAAAATTTCGGACTCTCACGGGGTCTCTCTTCTCTCAGCAAAGCAAATGGTAAGAACATATATGTAAAAGAGAGAGAAGAAAATACAGTCTCTCACCTAGACTGCGACCAACAAGTCACGTAAGCTAGACTAGCATGAGTAATGATTCAAGCACCGTACACACGCATAACCACCATCAATGTCTATTACATGCCGAACTATTGCAAGATATGGATATGTGAGGCTAACTGGAAAAGAAGGGGCAAAACAAGTATGGAAATGTGAGGGTATAAGCCAAGCTAGTACCTAACAGACCATAAGAAACCGTATCCCGTTCTTCCGACTCAAAAATAAGCTCAATGCCTCTAAAATTATTAGGCATATCTCAACACACTTATCCAAAAACAAACACCTCCTCAGATAAGATTAAGCATGTGAGGTGTATGCTTGACTCAGCCGGATTATTATATTTTTTTTTCCTCTTCTTCTTTTTTTTTCTTTTCTTTTTCATTTTTTTCATTTTATATATTTTTTCTCGGCTGTAACAAGGAACCTCTCGATCGAGCTGATAAAGCTCTCGATCGAGAAGATTCCACCTAGCGTTTCTCTCGATCGAGCACAAGGGCTTTCGATCGAGGACTCTTCTGAACCATCTCTCGATCGAGCAACTGAAGTCACTCGATCGAGAACTATTGACAACCAAACTGACTCGATCGAGCAATAAAGCTCTCGATCGAGCACTTTCTCCTGCAATTCTCATAAATACGCACTCCAACATTACAAAACGAGCCAAATCTGCTACAAGACAACAAATTCCTCGACCACTACCTAACTTGGCACAATGGTAGGCTAAGTATGGGATGTAGTTAAGGGCAACAGGCAAATATGGCTTATAGTGGAGTTAAATGGGGCAAAATGAGAAAGGGGGAGATGCAAAAGGTCTCAAAACATGTAATACCGACCTCAAACCGATGCGTGTAGGCAATAAGAAATCAAGACTCATACACGTGCAAAACATGAAATGAAGGGAGTACTACTCACAATCCTAATATAACTGGTCATGAATGTCACCAGATTAAGGCTCTATAGCTCATAAAGTATAGTAGTTTGCCAAAATTACGAGTCAAGTCTAATTGTCCAATGAAAATTTCACAACAAAATTTGAGATGGCAAGGAATGGCATAAATTGATTAAAAAGCGCAATGTCATCATTGATAAACTCCAATCCAACTCGACTATATGCAAAAATAAACGTGATATTTATGATTTTTTAATTTTCTATTTTTTTTTTTATAAACGGAAATAACATAAAGCAATAAACGTGAATGCAATACAAAATGCAAATGCAGACGCAAAAGGATGCATAATACCCTCCCCAAACCTAAACGAACAATGTCCTCATTGGCTCACAACAAACCATCAGCAACAAAAATGGGAGATGGGGAACACAATCCTAATACATGGTCCTAAAAAGCAATAAATAAAAATATGGAAAATAAAGAAGACGGTACTTACAAAATTGGCTTCCCCAAACCAGCATCAAACTAAGGGAGCCTCTAGTCGTCACCACCTGGCTCCTCCTCCTGGCAGTATGTCGGGTCCTCCTCCTCCTCCCGTGCTGCCCTCCTCGCTCCTGCCTCAGCGCGCAGCCGCAACTCTCTCTATACCGGTGTCTCCTCCGGCTCGTCATCGTCGGATGAAAGCGGAGGGTACCCACCCTCTGGGTATCGATAAAAAGAGGGATGTGGCCAGTCTGGTGGAATGGGACGTCGTGCTCTAATATGATACTCGTAGAGCGGGAACATGGCGAGAGCCTGATCTCATCTCATCTCTGAGATGTACCTGCACATCTCCGAAAGCAAGGCATCACGACGCCCTTGGTCCATGACCGCAGGCGCCTCTAAAATAGGAGGCTCAATAAAATTGGCCGGCAAAGCCGACCCGGAAGGAGTAGGGGTAGATGTGGGTATGGGTCGAGGGGCGGACGTGGACGTGGGCGTGGGCGTGGGCCCAGCCTCAGTCTGAGTCGGAGCCTGAGAGCCTGAAGGCCCTCCGGCCTCCCGCTTCCTCTTCTTGCTAGAAGAGGGGGGTCAGTGGTGAAGGTGAGGTGAAAGGTAGGCGGAGGTGGTCTTGCTCCCTGAACAGTGGGGAGCGGCAGGAGACGAGGTAAAGTGGTGCATGGTAAGGTGACGGACCGGAAGCCACAAATCCTCCATGTCCCCGTGTCGGTGCCTCTAAACCACTGGAAGTCAACCATGGCATCTATATTTAAAAGGTCAATCTCGTCAAGAGGTAAGGTAGTCGCGAGGGTAGCGGGGTATAAGTGGTGGATGAACCTAGTAACTAGTCCGCCGCAGACCACAGAGGTCTTGACCTTCCTCCCAACTCTACTCCAATGCTGAGCTACGAGGTAAGAAATGTTAAGAATAAACGGGGTATGTGAATCAATGTTCAGGTACCCGGCTAAAATCGATAGCTCAGTGTTGGTAGTGTTATTGGGCTCAGGTCGCCCGAAAATAGTCCCTCCTAACAGTCGCAAATAATAACGGGCGGCAGGTACATGGACATGGGCTCCCCTCCTCGTGGTGTAGGGGGTGTGTGACAGAGCGGCCCAAACCTGAGGAACGATCTTCCTCGGAGGCTCCGTGAGACCAACACTAACTAGCCCTAAGACCTCCCCAAACCTGGCTAAAGTCCAGAGGTGCGACTCATTATAGAGTCTAAAAGAAATGCAACGACTAGTGGGGTCTTTCTTATAACTGTCAGAGTCAAAGATGAAGGAGCTGAAAAACTCGTAAGTGGGTCGGTGTAAAGTGGGCTCCTTCATATCTATCAAACCAGACATCCCCGTCCCCTGTAAAAGACTACATACATCCTCATAAATACCTAGGGTCTCTAGGTCAGTCTGTGCAAGGAAACGAGTAGGAACAAGAGGGCTAGCTAACAAATCGGATAACCGTTTCCGATGATCCGTAGAAATGAAATGTACCTCAGGTAGCTCCTGTAACGGAGCGAGTTTAGCCTCCCTCACAACAACAGCCCTTGAAGAAGCGGGCGTAGACGTAGAAGTAGCCCCAGCAACAGTAGTAACACAGGGCTCAGTAGAGACAACCCCGCTAGAAGTAGCATCGCTAGACCGAGGCGGACGACGCACAGGTGGTGCCAACAGTGGGTTAGGGTACCGAGGAGTAGCCCCTCGGTTGAGCATCGAAAGAGGAGCTCAAGGCGCAGCAGGGGCCTCGGGAACATCCTCGTCAGAATCCGTCTCAAACTCGTCTTCATCAACAGCGGCAGTGGCCGCGGTGGCTGCCTCAGTAATGGCAGTAGTGACGGCATCAGTGGCCGTAGTGGCTGCCTCAGTAATGGCAGCAGGCTCGGCAACAGTGGCCGTAGTAGCTACGGCAATAGTGTCAGAAACCGCTTCAGAAGCAGCGGCAGTCGTAGCAACCTCGGCAGGAGCAATTGTAGCAACCTCAGAAACGGCTGCCTGCTCGGTCGTGGTTTCAGGAGCGGGGGGTTGCGAAACGGGTTCCAGTTCTACAACAAATCATCAAGCAATAATAGAATTAAACCAATGGAAGACGGAAAATCTATCCTAAACAATCATACTTACCCTAAAATCATAAATAAGGGAAATAGGGATTGCAATTAATCGAAAAAGAATAAGGATAGACTTACTTGATGCTTAAATTACCCAAGAGAACAGTTAATCAAAGCAGGAATACGAATTCGAAATTTTCGAATTAAACCCTAATTTCACCAGAAAAATTAAATAACACGAGATTTTGGGTGATTTTAAGAGGGCTTTTGATTAAATTGTATCGAGAAAAACTCGGGTAATGATTTGGTGATAAGTGATTTGGGCAAAAACAACAATTTGCAGGTAAAGATTTGAGAAAAAATCGAATTAGGGAAGAACAAATGAACTTGTCAATCGAAATGAAATAAGGAAGAAGGAAAACTTCCTTTATATACCCTCGACTAGTCTCTCGATCGAGAAGAAAATCTTCTCGATCGAGGACTTTTGGCTGAGATCCTCTCGATCGAGGAAAAATTACCCCTCAATCGAGAGGTGGCTGTCCCCTGAACTTCTTTCTCTTCGATCGAGAACTGAGTCTCTCGATCGAGATCCTTTTCTTCACCAACCTCCTCGATCGAGAACAATTCCACTCGATCGAGGTGTTTTCTGCTGGGCACGCATTTCCATTGAACGCGGCAATCCGCAAAAATACCCAAAACAATTACAGCAATTGTCTTTTTAAATGGTCCTATCAAAAGCAATAAATAGTCTTAAAAATAAATACAACAACTTAAATTGTCTCGCATAAAACAACATAAAAGAAGCCGGGTTGCCTCCCGGTTAGCGCTGGTTTCAGATAGGTCCCGCACGACCTCTTCTTGTCTTCACATCAACCGCTCCATTTGGCACAATCAAGGCAAGTCAGAGCTCTTAACAGACGATCATAAGTATGCGCATGTGCTACACAAGAGCTTAAGTAGCATAAACAAATAATAGGAGCATAAAGAAGCAATGAAAAACATCGCCTCAGCCTATGAAGCTTCCTTGGGCAGCTCCTGTAGCAATCCACTGAAATATTCCACCCTTTAGCCGAAGACGGAACATCAAACCTCAAATCACAGGTAAGGTTAGAGACAATAGCATATGACAGAGAAGGCACATGAACAAAAACAATAGGCTCAGACGGGTTTTCCTCGTGAGATGGAGTAAGTGGGTAATCATCCCAAATGCAAGGGGTAGTGAAGTCAAATGTGTCAACGGGGTCTTCCATAACATGCTCATCTACATCGTCGTATGAGTCCCATTTGACCTCAAAATACTCAAATCGCCCATCCTTACTCTCCTTATCCCAAGTCTCGTCATTAAACGGATTCTCTAAGAGGTCCGTCAAGTCCTCCTCACTCGGCTCATTGTCAGAAAACTTGTCATAGAGGGGTTCTAGATATTCCTCGAAGAAAGGATTATCAACTAAGTCTAAGGTCTCGTCCTCTACGTTCCAGTCAATATTATTTCCATCTTGTAAGAGGGTCACTATAGTCTCACTCACGCTCTCATCTATGGGTGGCTGAAGTGAAAAAGCAGGTTTAACATTCTCAATAGCTAACCACTCAAATAATTCTAAGACCTCAGCAACAGGTCTTTCACTAAAATCTCCCTTACCTATGGAGTCGAGGTACGCTCGTGTGGAATCATTCATACCTCGAATAATAAACATGCAGCTCTGGAGGACAGTCACGGTCCCAAATTGAAGCGTAGCCAGCCACTCCTTGTACCTGTTTATATAAGTACCAAAAGATTCATCTTCACCCTGCGAAAACTGGATGAAGATCATTAGAACAGCCTCAAGGAACCGAAGTTCCTTGAGATAAAAGACAAACTAAATAAGACGAACAGAAAAATTGCTTCCCCGGCAACGGCGCCAAAATTTGATACGTGTCGATACTATGCCAAAAATAAGACCTAAGTCAACTAACTAGGTAGTCAGTGGAAGTAGGGTCGATCTCCACAGGGAAGCAGATATTCTATTGGTAAAATCTAGTCTGTCCGGTCACAAGTTCGGGGGTTTTGATTGGTTGATAGCTACACTACAAGATTAAGGAAAAAGAGATAGGGGTAGAGAAATTAAAGCAAGAAATACGGGTATAAATCAGATAAAGGAGAGAAATATGCTAGGAATCGGTCTACCGTGGCAGCTACACTATTGGGTTAACTGAGTTGATTAATCTATTGATAAGAAGAGCGGGGTTGTCACCTTTCGGTCCTTAAACCTACGATTATACCCTTTGTTGGAGCGAGTGTCCTCCACAGTTAATGCGATAACGTTATTGCACATACACTTGTACGGACAAGTGGGAGATTGTTGGGGCTGGTGTCCTCCACAGTTAGTGCAATAATTTTATTGAAACTCTCAGAGGAACACAGGGTATACTTTTGTATTATTATCAGTTGATCCACGTTTATCAATAACGGTTGGCTTGCTAGATAAGTTTGACGTTATTGTCATACGGATGGCGGTGATCAACTGGTCCCTATAAGTCACACCTATAGGACA
>JAGPOY010004394.1:0-11987 GCA_018983105.1 Silene uniflora | reverse complement strand
GTCAAACTGTATATCGGGTCGGGTCGGGTTTGGGTCGGGTCAGTATCGGGTCTAGCGATTTTATTGCATTACTCCAATTTTTTACCATTAAAATAATTTTTTTGACCATTATTTGGTTTAATTAGTTCATTATTAAGTGGAAGGTATCAAACTAAACACTAAATCACTTTCAATTTGATCAATATTAAACTTAATAATTGTCAGATCATCATTTTAATCGGGTCGATATCGGGTCAGATCAATATCGGGTCGGGTCGGGTCGGGTTTGAGCCACTGATTATCGGGTCATGTCGGGTTACCGGTCGTCATCGGGTCGGGTCGGATCGGTTTCGGGTCGCAATATTTTCGGGTCCAAACGGGTCGGGTTTGCACGGGTTCGGGTCGGGTCGCTCGGGTCGGGTCAGACTTGCCAGCTCTAGTGGTGTGCAATATAGTTGGGCAAAATGGGTATAAATTTAAGGGCGGAGTTAGTAGCAATGGGCAGCACTCGATCCCAAACCCCCGAAAAATAGTTAATGTTAATAATTTTATTTTTCAATATAATTCCTGAAAATGAGACCCTAATAACATAAACATGAGTATATATAAAATTATAAGAGGAAAACTTTTCAACCCAAAGTTTCATTTCTAACTCCGTAAGTATAATTGATAAAAATGCTATAAATATTTAAGTAAAGGTAAAGCAAAAGGTGGAGTTTTGTGGTTAAAACTTGGGTGAAATTTACAGGAGACTCGGGTTCAAACCTCCCAAAAGCAATCTTGTGGAGCATATTCTTGGCTTGAGTCCATGCCGAATAGACTACGAGCATGTCACTCTCAGGTGGTTTACCCAGTATGCTGGTTTGCAGAATATCTCGTATACCCGAGGGTTTACCCAGTTACATCGAAGGTAGCGGTTGCCGGTTTCCTCGTCACCAAAAAAGAAAAAGAAAAAAAGGAACATTCTGTTGGGAAACTAGCGCCTATCTCCCACGTGCAACGGAAGCAACCAATCGACAAATAAACCGTAAAAGTAAATAAATGTAAGCAATAATAAGATGAGACAATCTTTAGGGTCAAACCTAGGGCAAAACCTTCCAAACCGGAAGTAAAACCCACTAGCCAAAACGACTAGAATCCACTATAATAATAGTGCCAGTACAACGTAACCGCCTCGAATTAAATACCAATCTGAAACCCACAATAAAATAAGATAACAGTCTCTAACCCTCCAGCAATATTAGTAAATGCCACTAATATCACCCCTAGAGTAACCTCCTAAATTATTGTATTATAACCCCTTATACTGCCTCTCATCCTCAAACCCTGACTTGCTATTTACCAAGTTAAGTCACCTTGTTTGATCAATTGTTGTGAGATACTTTTTCTAAAGGATTTGTCATCCTTTATATAGTCATCCAAAGTGACGTTATATTTTAATGTCATAAGGTCACTTCACGTTACCAAACAAATGAATTAATATAATTCATTCGTTTCACCAAGTGTTAATGCAATTTTCACGCAATGCTAAGCTAACGCATTACCACTCATTTAACACTACCTAAATGTTACATGTACATTATTAATTTTATGTAACATGTAACACTTAACAAATTGAATACCTTGTGTTGGATGTTTTAACCCAACACACTCAACTATGTGAGGCTGGATATGATTGCGATAGACATGAGCATCACCAACATGGCAACATCCCATGAAGACGACCTACGAAAAAACAAGTTTAGACAATTATTAGTGACCATCGAAATCGTCGATAGTGATTGATTAAAAAGTTTAAACTGCCATCGTTTTAATTTTACGGTGTGGATCAATTGATCATAACCTATAAGCTTGAGATGGGCTTCTTCAATTTTGTGGTGTGGATTATAACCCGCCAAAGAAGTGAGGTATTTCATAGGCAATAATGCAATATAACAAGCGTCGTCTTAGCAAAAGTGAAGGACTTGTATCGACATCGAAAATGAGGCGCCATATAACATACGTATGGAATAAAGTTTACGTAGTTTTACTATGATATTTATATCTTTGAGAACGTCAGATGTAAAATCGTTTTATGTATAAAATCAATAAATAGAAATCACCATGAGTAGTTACTTTAGGAATTTTTAAGATAACTAATTAAGGGTTTCGTAAAACGTCTTATTCAAGTATTATTACTGTATTTCGTTTTGCGGTTTTTTAAATTTTAATTTACTATAATTATTTGCAGAAATAGAGTTATTGGTACTAAAAGATGTCAACGAGCAATAAATAGGATTAAGGGAGGGAATCAGTGTGGCTAAGATTGCGATTCTACTTTGAATCGATGGAGTAGGTTGGATCGAATTGGTAAAATCAAACCGTAGGATCGTAAGATCCTACACACTTGTAGTTTTGGTTTATTTTGTGTGAGAACATAAAACTAAAGATCAAAATACATATTTACAATATTTATCCATAAATCATTTATATGATTAATAACTTTTGTGTCATTTTATGAGCATGTCTAACAACTTACACAATATTCAGATTTTACAATAACGTTAGATAAATACTTGTGTATATATATTTATTTTTGTATCATAAAACTAAATATTAGGATCGTGGGATCGTATTATGATCCTATCTCTAGAAGAGAGTTCGTTGCATAGCTGGTTTCACCAACGCCTTTGTTCATGTGAAGAACCTTTTCAATTTCCATTTTTCGGTCTCTCTTCTTCTCATATGCTTCCAACGACTTGCATGTTGTACAAGGGTATAAGATTCCTTGGATATATACAAGGTATAATAGGAGCAAATTCTCATACCAGACGAGCCGTTTTCGTCTAAAATTAAAACGGACAAGATCATATCAAATCTCCATGATTCTTCATATCAAGACCATATGAGTTCTCCTACAATCAAGGACCGGCAAATCAAGATCATATCTCCTCTAATAACATTAAAAACATTATTCATAACTTTTGCATTATTTTCTGTAATATTGATCACGTTCACACTTGTACATTAGCTTCATCATTGACTTAATCATCAAAGCTAGTAATTCTTCACACATGATACTAACTCATATACAAAATTGAGGCCACTATGTTGCATACTTGCATGTATTGTTTTGGCAATACCAGAAGACATATAGCCACTAGGCCCACTACATTACCTAACGTACTCTCTCCATTTCGGTCATTTGTTTACCTATTCTATTTCAGGGTCTTTTACTAAAGCGACCAATTTTAGTAAAATATTTTCCAAACTAACCATTTTCGAATTTTAATTCCTATTTTAACCATTGTTAAGGTGTTAACAATGAAATTAATTTTGAATGGTTAGTTTGGGAAATAAGTTGTTTGGTAAAATGGCTAATTCGAAAAGAGGTCTATACAATTTCAAAAATTAATTTCTCATAATGAAAAAATAATAATTGAAAAAATTACAATTAAATACTAAAACTCTCACATAAATAAAACAAAAATTGAAAAAATTACGACCGTTTTACGTGAGAAAAAAGAACATACATCGGATGTATTACCTCCAACTTTATAGTTTTTGAGCATATATGCATTTTTTTTAGCTTATTACCTCAAACATTATTTGTTTTTGAGCAATTGTGTATTTTTTTTGAGCATATTAAGGTTTATAAGTTAGATTTTAATTTTTTTTTTCCCTCAAATTTAACTAAACTATGTGTAATGTTTTTGAATTTTATTGTAATTTTTTTGAGTTTAATGTTTAAGTGAATAAACTCAAAAAACTTTATTATAATGCTCAGAAACTACAAAAATTGGAGGTAATACTTCGGATGTACCATCCACTTACTGATTTTACGTCCCTTTATAAATCATCCTACTTAATTTTTTTATTTCCTCATAGAATGACATACTTGTTAATTTTTTACATTTTCAGTAATTTTTAACTGAAACACAAACATGCTCAATAACAAATTATAAAATTTAAAATAATACGTAATATATAGATTCGAAAAACACATTTTCAAGATGAAAAATATATACATACTAATTCTAATCATGAAAAATTAATTAATTTTATAATTGTCTAAATTGTTTTTACTAAATTAGCCATTTTGCAAAATTTATTTCCCAAACTAGCAATTTGTAACACCCCCATACAACAGAATGCCTTTACCAAGGACTAGCCTAACATATGGGAGCGCCACAGTCTCGGTTGTCCGAGATTTAGTAGATCAAATTGGCAGATACATGAAACGTTTATTAGATATGATCTTACAGCGTTTACAAACAAAGGAAAGAACTATACAATGGCTATCGTGGGACTCTAACTAACAACTCCTAGCTTGTCATCTTCCCTCACATAGCAAGCAAGCCGCATCCATCAGCTAAACCTGTTCACCTAACTGCTCACCATCCCCGAATGGATCACAATAGGTCAAAGACAAACAACCGGGGTCAGTCAACTGAAGATAAAAGTAAAACAATCAATATATATGAACACAAGCGGAAGCACTGCAATAACACAAGCCAAGTGTGATCTCCGGTCTCCTTCTTCTCTACCAGAACCGACTACACATCGCAACATGTAGCCCTGCCAGATTACCCATCGCAACAGATAATCCTCGCCGCCAGTGGGAAACCGCAGCCGCCCACCTAATAAACCCAAGCCATTAATGTGCACATCCCTCCTGGCTGAGAAGACCAGCGAGGCGACAATGGGCGTCATCACCTCTCACAGTGACCACTCAGCAATACTCAATAATCACAATCTCTCTCAATATTATCAACATCCAATCACATATGAACATAAAGACAGTATTACGCAAACAAAAATTAACTGAGTAGGATTAACCTACCTTTTTGGCATCTGCTAACGCCACATCGTCATATCATCGTTACGGTGATCTTAAGACATCCTACAACGATAACCCTATATCAATTACTCCCGAACTGTAGTCAAGCTATCTACGAAATTATTATTAACATTCTTACCTCAAAGCCATCGATACGGTGTTTGCTAGAGTCTATCCCGCCGCCGCGACGCCGTTGGTGTCGATGTTCTTGAGTCATGGTCGCCAAGGAGAGGAAGGTTGATGGGTAGTAGAGATGGAGTATAGGAAGAGAAAATATTAAGTTTAGATGTGAGGGAGGGGTTGGCGAAATAATGATTCATCGTTACTTCCTAAAACTCTAAATCCCCGATCTGCTCGATGTTACTCGGCCGAGCCCATACACTCAGCCATGTTATCAATCGATAAGTGTCCATGTTCTTATTCCATCTCCTACTAGGGTTCCCAAAAGTCAATGGTCAGTCAAAGGTCTTAGAAATACCGAGTATTACAGTCTTCCCCCCTAAAAAGAACTTCGACCCCGAAGTTCACCCGCTTCCTATACAGGTCCAAATTTGCTATTAATGTTCCCGCCTCTTGCATATAACTACTCCTCCCCGTATAAAACCGTGCATACGTCTATATTTCATACAACTTGTATAAAGCTTTTGAACAATATGATAATCGCACACATACTAATCCGTCCATTATATAACGTAACATTGTAACACTTGTATGAACCAATAAAGCATATCATACGACATATGAATCATAACATTGTCACAATATGATTATATATCACAAGTAGAAATTTTCGCGATACTATCTATCCCCCCTTAAAAGGAACTTCGCCCCGAAAAATAATGGATCATCTTAGTATGTTATTTGTCTCACATTGAAAAATAATGTAGGTTTGATGAATATACTACGCATAAATAGTAGAATTATCCCACATCAAAAAAAAAAATCTATGTTTGGTGAATATATTACTTATAAATAGTAGATTATCCCACATCGAAAGATTAGTTTAAGGTGGGATGATTATAAATAGGAGTTAATCCACGTATATATTAATCTATTTTTTTTAAAGAGATGGAGTATATATTAATAATATGTAAACAAATGATTAGATGAAAAATGTAAACATTAAACCCTTATAATGTTTTTTTTCATTATAAATAAGTTAATTACCCCGTTGCAACGCACGGGCATTCAAACTAGTAATTATAAGAAAGGCAAGAGTAAACATCTCACTAAACAATATGCCATTATAAAAAAGTCATTTTCGATTGTCATGTTTCACATGCTTATAAGTAAAGATTTTTTTTTTTTTTAAATAAATATAAATCGCAAACAAAAATACATAAATTTTTTTTAAAAATAATGATGTAAACCTTTTATCTCCCTCTCATAAGTTTGAGAATCAATTTATCTATTTATTTAACTTTATTAAATTTATTACCTTCATATAATGTTGACCTTTTTGTTTTCCCTTCACCATTATATAACAATCACAATTTTTGTTTTAGTAAAAAAAATTGATATGCAAAATATACATACCTCGATAAGCAATTGATTTTTCACTTTTTACCTTTATTATATTTTAAATTAATTAGAATCTTATTTATTATTTTTATGTTTTTAAATTGCAGGAGGATGATCTATGATCTATACTGAGTTTACTGACATATGAATAACACATTAACACTGCATGAAATTGGTATTACGGGTATTAATCTTCTTTACATATTTTTGTTTGGTTTGAATGACTTTTTCATTTTTGTCGGGTTTTCTTTTTTTATATTAATATATATGCAATATCAAATGGTTGCATGAATCTCAAATAAGTGGTGGAAAATTTACATTATATATTTTAACCATCTATACAATATAATTAAAAGGCTACTTAAAGCATTTAATTTTATTCCACATGTCATTTTTATATTGGTTAATATTAAGGATATATTAGACTTATTTATTTATAAAAACTCTTCATAAGATTTAACTTATTACTTGATTCTTTTATTTGAAAAAAAACTAACTAATTTTTGTTGTCGGTGATGCTAATGTAACCGCGATGTTGGAGTGCTTTGTTTATCGATTTAACGGAGCAATCGTTTTGTTTAATTTATGATTTACATCATAAATATAGAAAAATAACAAATTTGTAAAAATTTTAAACAAATATTTATAATTTTAAAATTACCTACATTAATTTTTTTACTACAAAATATTCATGAATAATTAATATTAACTTGTATTAAAGTATATGATAATAAAATTCAAATTAAAACTTTTATCTATAATACTATAATCATGAAAAATAATGTAAAAGGAAGTCAAAATTTACAAAAGTTTTGGCATACAGGTTATTCTCAATAAAAAAAATTATTTTATATATTAGTTAAAGATGGACATCAACAAAAAGTAAATAAACAGGACAAATAGAACAACAAATAGAACAGATCCGCGATTTTCGCGGGTACAAAACTAGTTATATTATTTAGAAACTACCCATCTATGCAACAACCTTAATTATGCAAAATGAACCGGTAATTACTCTTAAATCACCAACAGGTCATTTGTTGTCCTTTTCCATTTTAGGGTGTCTCAATCATTTGTCGTCCTTTCTATTTTAAGATTGAACTTGATAAACAATTTCATCATTCACACTCAATTTCTTCCACTTGTTATTTAGTAATTGGACCATTTCCTTTTTCCTTAGTTTTTGTGTCAAAATCAAAGGACAACAATTGACTGAGACGGAGAGACTATTAATTAGTAACTTAATTTATAAATAATATAAATAATGGTTATATCTCGAGATTTTGGTATTGCTTGAGTCGTTTTGTCATATAGGTGCCAAGTGGAGCGAGATTAAAGAATGTAAGAGCGGGATAAGACGGGTTGAGGCTGACTTAAACATTGAATCATGTGCAAGAAAAGCAAAAGTTGGACTTCTATTTCACCAAAATCGCAACTTTCCTGGTTGAATTGATGGCATGATTCAATGTTTAAGTCAACTTTCCGAGTGAAATTGGTTTTTCCAGCTTCGACATGAGCAGCAACAACCATGGCTCAACCCATTCCATGTCACCATCGACCACCTTTGCTGAACTACCATATTCGCAGCACAACATCATCACCACCATCAATCCGCATCTCAATTTGATCGAGCAGTCCAGAAATCCAACAACTGCATCAGCAATTAAACTCGGCATCGAAACCCGAGTATTGCTCAACCAATATTCGACAACCAAAGTGAAAAAAAGAAGTAAAAAGAAGCAAGAAGAAATAAAAGAAATTAAATGCAGCTGGCGGAATAAACTATGCCCGGTAGGAAGCAAATTGTGCCCGTACGGGTGTCTTGTACCCGATCGGTTAAAATTCGGTTGTCGTTTTGCTTTGATGCCAGGTTGGAAGAAAAGAAATGAAGAGTTGAAATGCTGTGTTTTATTCTTTGGAGGATGTCGTTTCATTTGATTTTTGATAGCCATATAATAACAAAGAGCCAGGAATAAGACAGTACTCATGAATTGAGCCGCACCATAGACTAGAGGGTAGAAATCTTAGAAATAAAAACTCATCTTAATCTCTTATTTAATTTTAATATTTAAATTAGTTCATTAATTCTTCAAAAGTTTCGATCTTTTATAATCCGTCTTTCAGATCCATGCAATTCGAATCCTTTCCTTTCTATTGGTATAACCACTCCTCTCTTTCCCTTTTCTTTTGTTGAATTGTTTACATAAATGTTATAGTTGATGTTAGAAAAAACACTTTAGATAACATTTAAATTAGGTACATTTATCAAGAAGGGTAACACAACTTTTAGCTTCTACTTCAAAATTTAAACCTATACAAAAAAAGACATTATGCACTTTTTGAAAACAAGTTAATCTTCCACCAATATCAAATTGTAAAATAAGAAAGATATTAATAGTATGAGGCTTATATCACAATATTATTGATGTCAAATCATAAGAGGCATATTTGTGATAAAATATTTTTTTGAGACATCAATAACTATAATAAGAAAACAAATACGACGACAACAACAATAACCATAGTCATCATGAAATACTAATAAATGTAACAATAGTTGTGATAAAATATTAATAAATCGTGGCAAAAATTTAGTTATTTGAGGCTAAAATAGTATGCAATATATATACATGAAATAAATATAGTGTGGGGTTAAATTTTTTTTCTTAGACCCCGTTTGGTTGCCATACGAGAATTAATTTCTCATGTTTTTACAAAAACACATGAATTGTCCAATTCATGAGAATTGCTTAAACC
This sequence comes from Silene uniflora, assembly GCA_018983105.1. Taxonomy (NCBI): domain Eukaryota; kingdom Viridiplantae; phylum Streptophyta; class Magnoliopsida; order Caryophyllales; family Caryophyllaceae; genus Silene; species Silene uniflora. The sequence continues at coordinate 2,911 of JAGPOY010004394.1, read as the reverse complement.
ACGATTTGGTTGGCATCCAAAAGTTAAATCGACATGGGAGTTTTCAACTACCTAGAGGGGCTAGGTAATTAAACTCCTCTAAACGAGTGCCACAATCTGCATCAAATTCGAAATAGTTGCAAATTAATAACCTACCAATTGGCCAACGCAAACCAGGTTCAGTCATAAGAACACTAGAACTCCTTACTCAAGCTTGGTCTACTTTTCCTTTACATGCACCAACTCAATCTTGTAGTTCACCTTGTAAAGGGTTGCTTCGTCATAATCATACGTTGGAGAATTGTAAGTTTGATTCTCCAGGGTCTTATTCATGTAGTAAGCAATTGCATCAACCACAGCTAAACTTCCCTTGGAAAGTTCTCGTATACGACTTTCTCAAACTCATCTAAAATAGCAAGTAGTTCCCTGCATAGAAAGAGCTTAATATTGTAAGCTGTGTATATCAAGAATATATCATAAGCTAATTAATTATGCAAATAAGGAATAATTATAGAATAATCATATCTCTAATATTGCTCCTAAAATCAAGCTAGGATATTGTATTTTAGGTAGTACAGTGTGAACAATACATATGAACATATTAAAAATTATCTAAATTACAATATACAGCTAACCTAAAATACAATATACTACCTTGATTTTACGAGCAATATTAGGGATATGATTATGCACGGGCCTCGGATTAGGATTATTTTTAAAAATATATTTTTGAGTTACTAAAAAAAGTTCAACTATATTGAATCATTGATGGAATAAAAATCATGGTTAGTGTAGTTGATCATGATGAATTATTAGTACTTTTAGCATAAAAGATTTGTTATTCAATAGTATTATATCAAGTGACAAAGTTATAGTATGTAGTTAGGTTTTTAATTATTGCAGGCACAACCTGTTATTAATTAAATACAAAACGCTATCTTTATAAATACGGTGTTGTTCACCAATATGAACTCTTAATAACGGAGACACGCATTTATGTGTTCTAGAAATTATTTTAACCTACAACAACTACGTAAAACTGAATGATGTTATGTAAAACAACATATATCATAATTATATATATTCAATTCAATGTGTTCGTTCAGAGTAAATGTTAGATCTCTTACAGCATAATTTTACCGCATTGACAACTGTGCAAAAGCAATATTCCCTTTGTTTTTTTATATATGACTTTCTCATATTTCGATATACTCACTTCTCTATTTAATATATCTAAGAAATATAAGACTAAATATTATCATTAATGGTAACATTTTTATAATTTTTGAACAAATATATTTTGTAAAAATTAAAGTCAAAGGGTCACTTTGAAAAAAAAAACGTCATATGTACAAAAACGGAGGATAAAATACATTTAGTGTGAATTCCTCAAAGATAATGAATTTTGCTCTCATATCTAATTAACCCGACTAAAATACTCCGCTGAGTCTTGCACAATGAAAAAAAACGACTCCTAAAAGCAAGGATGTCATACGGGGGAGGGGACAGGACGGATGTACGCCTTCTCATACCCATAATTAATAGAAAAGTTACATGCCCCTAGTTGTCGCACTACCTGCCACGTGTAAAAGTTTTCAAAACCATAACCGCCTCAATTTGTTGAAATCTTAAAATAGTTCCGTTCCATTTAAATGTTATATACTCATTTATTCTATACCTTTCTCAGATAATTCTGATATTATTTTTACCCATGGTTGGCAGGTTTTAAAATTCAGTTAAATCTAAAACTTTATTTATATATTCGTTGCATTCAAGACAAATGCAATATAAGTGGACATTTGTGATAGATTTTCGTTTTTTATCAGATTTTTTTTTCTTATTGTAGAGTTAACAACTTTTATTATTATGTGGAAAGCTAACATTTATTTTGAACCAATTGTTTATTTATTATGTTTCTCCGGTTTATGGAATAATGTATACGTACTTTGTATTACAATGTCTAATTGTTTTACCAAAAAATAAGAAAAACAATGTCTAATTAGTAAAATGTATTCTGACCAATAGTTATTTATTATTTTAATCAAGTTTATAAAATAAAAAAGAAATTTAAAATCAATTCTTAAGAATAGGCTCGAAAGCAAGTAAATATGGTCAGAAAAAACATCAAAAAGAAACTAATTTGATATGAGGAAGTTTGGAGATCATGAAATATCTCATATTTCAGATATATTTTCAAGAAATAAATTTAAGCCTATTTGAACAAATTATCTTTTATGTTAATTTTTTTAAGTATTTGGTAGATTAATTATTTATCAAAATAAGAGTACCATGTGAGAAAAAAATAAGAGTATCATGTAAGAAAAAGCTACCAGTTTTTTTATTTTTAATCCATCAATTTATAATATTAAATATGGACTATTTTTTAGGCCCTTCTATGTCATTTTGCCCAAAAAGCTCTACATTTCAGTTAGTTTTGCAAACAGTTTTTATTTAGTCAGCTAACTTATTAGCTTCTTATTATATGCGGGTAGTATATGAAATTTTTTAGTAGATGAAATTATGAAATGATTTTTATTTATGTGAAGTTGCCGAATAGTGTAGGTTAAAATAGCATTCGATGTGATACCCCGTATCTGAACAGGGACTACTCGGCCGAATAGTGTCTACTCGGCCGAGTAGTCAAGTTGGTCTTTGACGCAAGGAGTTTGCCGAGTGTGTACTCGACCGAGTACATAAACACTCGGCCGAGTATTGAGTACTCGGCCGAGTAATACTGTTACTCGGCCGAGTATACTTGACGGGTTAGCGAACCGACTCGAAAGTAATTAGGAATGGTAATTTATTATAAATAGAAACGGTAAGTCTTCAGTTACAGTTTTACCTCTTTTTACAATCACAAAACCCTAAGCAACCATTCCTAAGCACTTTGGAGTCGGAATCGATCATAGCATTCATCGTTCGTCGCTGTAAT
>JAGPOY010004393.1:0-11987 GCA_018983105.1 Silene uniflora | reverse complement strand
CTTTCATCCATAAGAGGGTCTCCGAATCTTCCTTGACGAGTATCAATTTCTTCTGACGTGATTGATTGTAGCCATGAATCGGACAATATTTGTATAACCATATAACGAGCTATAACAATGCTGATCTTTCGCTTCTTCTGACTTATTAGAGAACTGAAAACGAACACGAAAACGAAAGCTCTCAAACTGAGAGAAGGACACCACCGATAGACGGGGACGGACCTCTCAGAAAGAGAGACGAAACAACGAAAGCGGAAATAAAACAGAAACATAAAGGGAACAGAGCAGAAGACAGAAAAAAAACGGAGACCACCGCCTCCCTACCAACCCACATCACCGCCAGATCCAAGCACCACCCTGCCAAACCACCTCTGCAAACTCATCTGATAAGATTCGAACAGCCCAAATACGCCACACAGAACGAGAAAAACGGGCAGACCCGCAAGATCTAGAACCGGGTGTGGGTAAGGAAAAGGAGGGAGGATAATCGGAAGAAGAGAGGAGGCGGGTCGTCAGAGAAAGGTCTTGATAGACCCCATCCCCGACGACATGGCAGGGGGTAGATGGGTGGCGGTGGGAGGTAGGAGGAGAACGGCGGAGCAAAAGGGGAAGAGTTAGGGTTTTGTTTTTTAGAGAGAAGGGATGACTTTTAGAGAGAGAATCAATTAACTTTCCCAATTTCATTTTTCGTCTATACACAATATCTTCTATGTTTCCTTTTTTGGTAAAATTTTATGCTTATTTTAATCACATCACCCCACAATAATACCCCACAATACACATACTTTATGCTTATTTTAATTACCTCATAACTTAATAATACCCCACAAGGCCACAATACCTTCCCTCTCTTCAATTTACCTCACACCACAACAATACTTTATACTCTTTTAAATCAAACCCTTAAATCTTCTGCCACCCATGAATAGGGAAGGTTATCAAGACTAAGATGAAGTATTATACAACAGGAAATGAGTTCTTAAAGAGGAGTCCTAGTGCATGTTTAGGAAGAAGAACACGTGCGAAAGTATAAAAGAGATACAATTTGTACGTATTTTCCTATATAATGACTAAAGTGGTAGTCCTTACTCCTTAATGATAAAGGAGTGTTGCCGCCTACGAAGACATCCGACAACCTTTATAAATAGAGGAGATTAGCACGCGATTTAAAGGCAAAGAAAAAACTATCACAAGACTAGATTCAGAAATTCTATACTCTTGAACATCGTCTTAAATATTCTACCCCGGTTTCAAATCAAAATTACATATATATAATCGTCCCAGTTCCAGACAAGCGCATGATAAGAGCCATTAATTTATGACAAACTCGATTTTCATTCATGGTCAAAATACAAATAAGCCCGAGTGTACCGAAACTAAACAAGTTTTCTTTAATCTTTTTTTTTTTATTTCAATATTTTATTTATTTTCCCTATTTTATTGTATTGTTTTTATATTTGTATATAAACTAATCTAGTTAATTAGTACTTGTAAATAATTTTTTCATGTATAAAATTGGTTTTTAACATTCTATTTAGTAAAATTGTGTCAAATAAATAATATTACAAATAAATAGTAGAGGCTGTCAGTTTAATGGATGGTCTGGGTGCCTAACACCTTCCCTGACCGCAGCTTTACAGTTTACCCCAAATCCGTAATCTTTGATTTAGACCGGAGTGACAGACCAGTCCTCATATAAGAGATCAAAAGGGGCTTTTCAGTTAAAATTATTTTTGTATGTTTTTTATAAAACCTAGTGGCGAATCCTACCTACTATTTATTACAAAAAAGGAGATTTTTTTCAGCAATCTAACACTCACTTGCGAGACATTAAGACATAACACTTAACTTTATAAGTTGCAAGTATAGTATTATAAATTCGAGTTTGTTTTAAAATTTGAAAAATACTTAATAATCAATCCTCCTCCCCCACTCGAGTATTTGGATCTAAACTCTTCAACACGGTCTGTTAGCCGTATCAAAAGGAATGAAGGAAGCGTGAATCTAAGTTCCAATAATCAAAGTGCAATTCAGTTAAAGATAGAGGTTTATCATCCTGCTCTGACCAAACATATCGATGTAAGCCATAGGCGGTTCTTGGGGGGGTTCAGGGGGTGCGGGCGAACCCCCTCTAACTCGGAAATAAATAAATTACTGTTCAATATATTTCATTATTGTTTGTTTGGTTCAGTGGTAAGTAACATTCATTCTAACCTAAAGGTCATGGGTTCAACTACTAGTATCAACATTTTTGTTTTTTTTCCTCTTATTCTAATTTTGCGTCTTTTTAATAGTTTTGTACTAAAAAAAAACTATATTTTGTGTTTTCTTTTTTCCTTATTCTAATTTTGCGTCTGTCTATGACCCTTCTACTAAAAAAACCTTTCAAAAAGATGTATGAGAAATGTATAAAAATTTTGTGTGCACCGAAAGTAGCGGTTGCGGGTTTCCTCGTTATCAAAAAAATGATTTCTTAACCACGGACTAAAAGTCTTTTAATTTCCGCACCCCCTCTCTTGAATCCCCAGAGCCGCCATAAGCTATCATTTTCTATTAGATGTCATAGAGAAAGATTATAATTCTGTTATGAAGATACATACAATTGAGAATTCAAATGATAAGTTAACCAATGTATGACAAGATATGTTCCAACATGAAACAACTTAATTAATACCTTCGTAAATGATGTGTATTTGTAAAAAATGTTAATGTTCTCAAATTTTGAATGAGGTGGAAACTATATATGAGAAAAAAGTGAGAATTTAGCCAAGGCTAAAATGATACTCCCTCCAAGTCTGCCTATAGTTCCCCTTTATCTATTATATGTGAGGAGTATTATAATGAAAGGGGAACTATAGGCAGACTTGGAGGGAGTATGATTTATATTATTGGTTAGTTTAACTAACCAATATAATTTCAAATACGTAATTACGTAGGTATAAATACCTTCTAAATGTTTCGCAAACACAACAACAAAAAAGGCTTTGTGACAAAGTTATTTATTCTCGTCAATCAATCTTTATTCTTAAACATATTCATATAATTTATTTCCGGGCAACATAATTTTTTGATCAACTTTAATCAAGTTCTATTTCAAATTTTCATTATTAAAAGCCCAAAATTCCGCTGCGTCCCCAACACCCTGCGCAAATTGCTGCCGCCTCCACCTTGACGCCACCTCCATTGGTCCAATTTCCACCGACTTCCATCGCCTCTTCATCCATCTTGTCAACGCATTCACCCGCACAAAGTGCTGCCACCTCCACAGTTTCCTTATCCTTCTTCCGGGCATCGGTGAAATAACTACTTTTCTCCTCGTTTGTTAGTGTATCGCACAGTATGAATGTCATTGCAATGCCCGGTAGGACTATCCATTCATTAGTTACCTCGATCGTTTCAGACTTTGTATCGATTAGTGCTACCGCCTTTCCATAAGGATTCTCGGCAGAGAATTCGACAACAGTCATGAATTCTTGTTCTGATATTTTGTTACTGTTGTGACTAGATTCATACTCCAGTCTTCTTCCAGGAAATAGCTTCACCTGTGGAATTAATAATTGCATTATTAGTAATTGGGTAATTGTTACTTCAATTTGTAAATCCACTACGTCGGCCACCCATGACTCGTACCTCACATGACAACTCAAATTAGACTCATACTCAACCAAGCCTAGTTAGAAAATTATCTCATCACCCAAAACTGACCTAATTCAGAATTACTTGAAACGATATAATTAAATAAAAGCAAATCTAATTTACCCGTTTTGTACATAACCTTTAATTAGATAAATGCAAATCTGATTATAGAATAACCAAACCCATAACTACCCGGCCCCAAATGACCATTTTTACCTAGTCTAATTCTTAGAAATTACGAAACTTTATTGAAGATCGTCATGTTAATATTTGGGTATAATTTGTTATGTATCATAAGCTAGCTCAAGAGCAAAAAAAAACAACAAAATAAATTACCTTCTTATCACCAACTAGCTCGAAAAGAGACTCGTCATTTCCATAATTAAAATGAAGCTTGAAGGATCCATGGGTACCCTTTATAGACCAATAATTTCCATTAAATTCCACCAGGGTGTTCTTTTCACCGAAATTTGTGACACAATAAACTTCTTTCCCAAACGCAGAGGTCCAGTTTGGTGCATCATGTGCTATGTTCCTGAATCACAATCACGTTGAAAGATGATAAATAATTTATATGTTGTTCAAATTACTTATTTGACAAGCTAATTATTAAAATCCGTAGATCTTGGTCATAATGTATAGTGTTCCTTAAAAACAAATCATGAACAAAGAAAGTTAAAGCTAACCTTGTCTGAAGACTACACACTTTTTTTCCATCATAATCCATTACATGAGCCTCCACTCCAGCACGTTCCAATTGAAATAACTGGGGCGCCGGAGCTGGAGGAGTAAAAGAAATGGAAACATGGAGAGATATTGGTTTAGAAGTTTTGTTGCCAGATACAAGATCAACCGAGAGCCATTTATTTGCCGCAAGCCGAGAACGAGTTGACAACATTTCTTCCAAAGAAAGAGCGCAAGAACCAAGGACCGTAAGTACTTTTGTCTTTGTTTCATTCGAAGGTGAATGAGACATGAGTTCGAAGAGGAACTCTCCCTTCGGTTCACATTGAAATAGAGCAACTTGTTTATCTTTATAAATAGATGATATTCCTAACGATCTCTTCGAGTTGAGAAACTTATCCGGGTTTTTCTTGCTGAATACAACAACGAGGTTTTCTTTCTGCTCTTCTGGTAAATTTTTGATATCTACAAACTCCAAAAGAACCTGTTGAATGAAAACCACGACTTATTATATAGTACAAACTACAAGAACTAATCAGTTATATAGATTCAAATGACGTAAAAATCAACAACATTTATATACATGTACTTTTTCTACATCATTTGTATATTATACTCATCTCACTAAAGACTATTTTTACATTAAGTCTACTAAAAATTATATAATTTTTGCCTATAACAATCTTGCGTTTTGTAGGGATGATGCAGAGTTTAATTAATTATTATTACTTGAATAATACAAAAGGTCAACTATTTTGGCTTAAATGAAAGGGATAGTAAGACAAAATAGGTGAAATGAAGAAAATGTAGAAAGTAAGTATATCAAACTACCTCCACCGTTTTTAAAGTTGGAACTAGAATTTGTTGACCACATTTTTCGAATGTATTGAACTCGTCAAGTTCGACATTGACATTGTAGGGTACTTGCGTGACAGGCCTAGGGTCATTTCCCCTGTGCGTAGCACCAGCTTTCCAATAGCTGAACCCAAACATCTCTTCCCATTGCCTAGTAGTTTCCGATTGTCCTTTATCTAACTTTCCTCCTTTTGTTCTATCGGAAACAGTGTCATCATGGTGTACTACACTTCCTACTAATTTACCCATGTCTTTGGAGTAAGCATCTGGGTATAGTTGGTGTGTGTGCCACATCAGATCGACATCATAAGTAGGGACACATAAGCGCTCTAAGCTCATCCTCCTGTTTGTCCTAATGAGATGAAGAAATCCTTTATATCTATCAGCTGCTTCTCTAAGAAAGAGCTCGTCCGTCATGTGTGGTCTACATACCTGTCAAATAAACAACTAAATGATATATGGATCTCCTTCTAAAGAAAAAGTTCGAGTAAGAGTCATTTCAAGTGGTGTTTATCAAGTTTTTTTTTCCAAAAAAAAAAAAAAACATAAGAGAAACTTAATAGTAATATAATTACACTCATTTAGGATTTTCTCCATCATATTTGGTCAATTTTCAATCAATTAGTCATTTCAGGTACATAGGCGTCAACAGGGGCGGAACTGGGCCTAGGCTACTCGGGCTGTAGCCCGAGTAACTTTCTGAATTAAAAAAAATAGATATGTAAGAGTGTAGATAAATTTCATGTGTATTGCTTTGGTCTGGTGGTGAGCCTTTCACTTTTCAAGGGAAAGACGGGGGTTCAATCCTCCACATTGATTGTTTTTCCCTATTCCAAGGAATTTTGTAATAGACTGTCATATGTCAAATTATCCTCTTACTTTTTGTTCTTTTACATACTCTGCAAGTCACTACTCCAATTAATAGTACTCCGTAGTGCCTAGGAAGTAGGAAGTACTATGAGGTTGGGATTCATTATTTATCTATTTATGGCCTAATCCCCAAGTTTTATGAAGTACTACTCCGTATTACTTCGTCTTAATACGAGTATGAAAATAAAATAAATAAAAGGAATAAATTAATGGATTACAAATTATTTTATAAGAGAGTCTCACAAGTCACAATAGTCTTTACGTAAGACCTATCACATAATAGGCCATTTTATCAATCCATTTTGGTTAGTTTTTCGAGTAATTAATGACGTATCTCACAAGTAACTATAATGAGACGATTTCTTAGGAGATCCACTCTTTGAAATTTAGTTTAATTTTAAATTTTACAAAGTTTTAGCTCTCTTTTTTACCCTATTTAATAGGCATCATTTTACATGAATTACATCTAAAAGTGAGATTTTGTTAATATTACATAACTCGGTATATAGGTAATACAAACGAAAATTACATAACTCGGTATATGGGTAATAGAAATGAATTTCACTGAGATTTTGTTAAAATGACACATAAATTAAAGTTGTATAGTACTAATATAAAAAAAATTGGTTTGTCAACATTACTTGAAATACAAATCTCAAAAAAAATAAAAAAATAAAAAAAACTCTTAAATTTTAGCCCTAGGTATTTATAGTTTCTGGCTCCGCCCCTGATAGGCGACTAGGTTAATTTAGAGCCAGTGTCATATTATGGTTGATCTACGTAGTGTAATTAGAGCCCACAAAATCTAGCAATGCCTATGATTTAATTAAAAAAAAAACTCATGTAACTTAACTCAAGAGCTTTTATACCTGAAAAGCAAATGAGGCTTGTCTTTTAACAGCGGAAACGAGATCGTAGCTAGTAAACTGTTTGGTTAAGGACTTTTTCTCCAATGCATCCTCTAAAAAGGATGTACTAAAGTCAAGCTCATAAGGCTCCTCAGGGTAAAGTTTCTTCCATATCTCCTCAGTTGCGGTTGTTGATGGAACTTCAACAGATGATATGACGTTATGATTGCCAAGGATTCTTCCAAACAACTTCTCACAATCGATTTTGTATCTTATCTAAATTATAAACAATCATATGGATTATTTAGAAATAAACCCCTTTATCTGAAATGAATATAAAAACTAGATCATTAGTCCCTATTCATACCGGATTTAGCCTATGACAGTGCCATATCCATTCACAATCAAGAGGAACAACCAAAGGGCCTTCTACAAGAGGGTTCTCCAAATGTTTGGCGAGCAAAGGAATCCATAAGGCATTGTATCTGAAAGATGCAACATCTTGTAATCAAACGTCTGGAATCTAACAATAACACTTCAAATTCAAATTTATCGAGATAAACATAAATTCAGTTGAAATATGATTTAAGGAAAGAAGCAAGCACCCACAAAATCGATGCAAATACATCTGAACTCTAAGCATGACTATATATACATATACAAATATCGAAAGCACATAAGCATGTAGTTCACCTGTAGATAGCCAAGTGTAAAACATGACCTTCGTACAGGAAGCGATTGCGGTCAACGACAGCTACAAATTTTAGAAGCTTTTTAGCAGCCTCGACAAGATCAACGCTTACAGTTATCTTCTGTGCATCAGCCCACTCTTGTTCGTTTTTCAATCCCATCTTTACACCAAACACAACTGTCAAAACCTGGATCAATAATGCTCGACGTTTACGATTTCGATTTTATTGAAATAGAAGTCAACTAATTCAACAGACTCTAGTTGTGTTAATATCACATAAAATTTTCCATCATTTTTACATTGATTTTAAAAGAAATGTATTAAAACAGACACCTTATTAAATTATCCATGTGCTTATATGTAAGACCAATTGTTGCTCATTTTTCAACACAATTTTAATTTACAAATATAACTCCATTCTAATACAATTTCTTCTTTAAGATGTGGTAAAAAAAATCTATTTATATCGTAGTCGTGATAAGTTGTTCAATAGCGATAATCACATCGCAAAAATATCTTTACAGTTGTCATATATATTTGGTTGAAAAAGTTTCCCGAGAGCGACTCACAATGACTTTATTTAATGAATTTTAAGTAAAATGAGTGTCATAAGTAATAAGACGGTTACGAATGATGTAAAACAATTCACTAATATAAATGGTGACGAACAACAATAAAATAGGTATGCTCGTTATAAAAATAGACACTAAATAAAACACTCAATATGAGTCTCGATCAAACATATAATGATAAAAAAAAAAGTCATAAAAGGTGAACTACAAAAAGGTTCTTATGTATTTGGTTAACTTCTCATCTCGAACAGTAATTATTATATAGGAGAACTTAATTAATATGCAAATAACCCTCTCAGAAGCATAAAAATAAAGATTATAAGTAGAGCATCAATAAAATCATGAACTAATGAAAATTATGAATGTAAAAACAATTTGTTACTTGCAACGATCATTGAAATGATTAAAATTACTTAAATCTCCAACTTACAGTGATGATTAAATTGTTCTTTCTTTAATATATTGTTGTTCAAATGATGTTGTGAGTTTGTGACTTCTATTGAATTATATGACTATCTTTATATAGGCTGATAAAAGTGTACAATTATAGACAAAAACCATCTTGTTATCCTGTTTTTTTCTTGAAATGGAAATCTATTGATGCACCAGATATGAGTATATTGTTTTAAAGAAAAAACAAATAATCAACCATGATAGAAGAGATTAACTTTTGTCATTTTGTCAATTCAAACAATAAGTTTCTCTTAAGATGGATATACATCTTAAGATAAAACGTGTCTAATAATTTACCATATGCATAAATAAGACAAGTCTTTTGCTAATATCTAAACAGGTTGCTTTTATTTTATCTATGCAAATGGTTTGTTATTTGACCCGTCTTAAGCTTAAGATGGATAATGTCGTCTTAAGCAGAATGTAGGACGTCACTTACCTAGGCTTTCTTGGTAATCCTTCGATAAGAAAGGAGCGCAATTATACATTGATCAATTCACTCGGAGACGATAAAAGTTTTTATTAATAAGTCTTACATAAAAGTTTCTTTTAACATGTTAAACGATATACAAAAACTTGAGAGAGACGATCTCTCACTAAGTTTTGGTAGACCACTCTTCTATTGTGTTTTATATGTTTTCTTGCAAACCTTTAAGTTCGTATATATATTCTTATAATAAACGTACCCATTTTATCTTTAACTGTGCTAATACATGTTTATTTCTTATATTACCATTTTAACTTTGAATTGTAAAATCGTCTCAACATAAATGTGCAAGGTTTAAATATTTGATCTATTGGAAAGAGAAAAATATACGGATAATTCACGTGGTACTCTCAATGTTTGCCACTTTGCACGAAATACCCATTTTTTTGGCCCGGAAATTTTTAAATGACCATAACTCGTATTTTCAAATTCAGACGATGACGATTATTTTTTTCAAAATGCTCGTCTTTTTTTAGGGCTACGATTTGAAAAAAAAAATGTTGCGTTCGGAACTCGTGAGTAAGATATACGGCCACTCAAAGTTTAATAAATAAAAAATTCTTTGACATACAAGAACTCCGAGCCACCGGTACCGAATGCAACAATTTTTTTTTTTTCAAATCGTAGCTCTCGAAACGACTAGCGCTTTGAAAAAAAAGAATCGCCTTTTTGTGAATTCGAAAATACGAGTTATGGTCATTCAAAAATTTTCGGGTTAAAAAATTGGGTATTTTGTACAAAATGTCAAACTTTGAGGGTACCACGTGAATTATCCGTAAAGTATTCGGCAGATATCCATTCCATTCACTTCTAGATAAGAGTTGTGCATGGATGAAGTTATTTTAAGTGTATCAGCGTGAGAATCGATAGTAGAAAACTAAATTAAATGGATATGAATATGTCTACGGTTTCACCGTTTACATATCATGCCCATTGTCAGCCCTAGTTATCAAATTTTGCATATGAATTAAATGGGCTTTTTATAGAATTTGTATAAAGTGGATTAGATGATACATGAAACGAGTTCGTACAACTATTTAATGTACTTAAGTGTATTTTGTACCATATATATGCGAAATGGATTAAAACTTAAAAGATAAAAGGCAATCTAACTTTTATAGAATAAGATTCTTAGTCCTTCCATTTTAAATATTTATTAAAGCAATGTTTTGTAAAACTAGCTCAATCCTGCAAAGGTACGTACAATTTGAAAAACTAATTGAAACCTGAAAAATGTAACTGAAAATTAGGAGTTGATAAGATAACTGATTATATAAAATTAGTATAGATTCCGCGCAATACATGCGCGGTATTTATAGAGTGTTTTTTTTTCAAGTGTATTACTTTTTTTTGTACGATTTTATTGTATTAGACTTAGTTATAGTTTTAAAATTGACGTTTCATTAATTTTTCATATTTTACCCATTATATTTTGAAATGAGAGAAAAAAAAAAAACAGAATTCTAATTCAGAGAATCGAGTAAAAGTTACGAAATGTGAATATACTTTAATGCTTTTTTTTTTTTTACAAAACAGATGATTTCATTTTATAAATTTTCTTAAAATAAATTTAATGTTTTTTTACCAAGGCAATAATATCATTTTACAGATTGTTTTGTACAGAATATATGTCAAGCTATTTTATAATTAATAATAACACTGAAAAATGATTTAGCAATTTGAAGTTTGTGGTTTATATCATTTTACTTTTAATTTTAATTAAAAGATAATAATTTATAGTTTAAATAAAAAAAATTATAACTTCATTAAAAGATTATAGTTAAATGAAAATATAATAGTAAATGAGCTTTTACTTATTTCCTTATTTAGGGAGATTCCTTTTGGAGGGAAAAATTATTGAAAAAGCTTAATCTCTTAGTATAAGGAGGGGAGTATGTTGGACAAATTAACTAAAAATGTAGCTTATTTTGGTGAAATAGATGGTGGTAAGTTCTAAACCAACTTTTATAGAATAAATTCTCCTATTTCAAATACACGTAAGATTCCCACTTACCTAACCAACCTAAGGCTTGAGAGTATATGAACTAAATTCTTACTATCTACTCAATATTTAATAACCGTGATATAGAAAATAATTTTTTGAAAAAAAAAGGGATAATATGTATATGGTGAATTTTAGAGTCGATATAGATGGTCGTCCGTCACCCGCTTAAGCAACCTTCGAATACCCTATATTTATTTTTATAATTAATTAAAATAAAAAATACATCTATATTACTGTAAATACCCAATATCTGTGACTTTTGAAAACCCGGATGATGATCGAACTTTAACTTGTCTTCAATAAAGGTGCATAGAGCCAACGATTCATGAGACGCTTCTTCGCGAAAATCGAATATGATTTTTAATATCTAATATCACAAGCTTATCAACTTTTGCACTTAACCTACTACGATTGATTAATAAAGGCCGCATCGAGCGGGCGGGATTGGATGTTCGATTAAAGGCTTCCTAATACGTACTCTTATCCCTTACTCGGATTTCTAGATAGTGGATGTATGTATCCATGACATACGAAAGTCATTCTAGACATTGAATGTTAAGGGGAACGCATATTTATCTTTATTCAACTCTCCTTTATGCTTTGTTTGACCAAAGTATAAAGTTGATGATTTGAACTAGGGGTGTTAATGAGACGAGACAGCTCGCGAGCTACTCGAGATCGGCTCGGTCAAAGCTCGGTCAAAGCTCGGCTCGGGCTCGGGCTCGACTCGAGAGCTTAACGAGTCAAGCCGAGCAAAGGCTGGCTCTCGCGAGCGGCTCGAACTTGTGTGATTACATAAGATATTACTCATATTTTATAAAAATATTTCATCATGATTATATTTTTATATCACACATATCAAATGTCTCTCGGATTTGCCAAACAT
>JAGPOY010004391.1:0-11925 GCA_018983105.1 Silene uniflora | reverse complement strand
CTTCCCTTTTGGTCTTTGAAAATTTCCCATGGAATTTTGACTTCTACATAGGCAATAATAGACTTTTACAATCAAGTAACGAGTGTAGTTGAGTGAGCTTGGGTTTGGTTGTAATAAGGACTGGGAAAAACAAGAGTACTAGTTGTCGGGGCAGTAACAATGTTTGTTAATGGAGTTTGTCCACTATTTGAGAGGTTTATAAACAAAACAAACCTCTTTATTGTTGCATAAATGTTCATGCATTCATGGATGGGATAAGTTACCATTTTAAATATATGTGTATTTTTGGTTGTGAGTGATAGTGTGTCCCATGAAGTTAGTTATATGGCGTGTGTCTACACACATTTGAGAGGGTTGTCTATTGTTTTATTAATGTTTGCTATTAAAGAATTTTGTGAGTAGAGTGATGTGACATTGGACAAAACTTAATTAAGGTTTATTGCCAATTAGACTTGATCTGACCGAAACGATCCGATGATGTGGTTGTATTTTACACACATTTAGTCCCTTAACTAACCTTATTTTGCATGCTAATATAGGCTTTCATAGTCATTTTCCTATCAATTGCTTCCTATTTTGTTTTCCTAGTGCATTTCACATGTTTTGTAGGAAAGGAAAAGAATAAGGTGGAATTCCAAACTTTTGTGCACATTTGGGAGCAATATGACGATCTAGAGGAGTAGCATGTAGAAAAGACAAACACCATGGACCCTTAGAGAAATAAAGTAAGATTTGGGATGGTTAGGATGCCAAGTCCCCTCGAGTTATTGTTCAACAATGACGACAAGGGAGCGGCTACAAGAGGAAACCGCTTGGACCCCAACCAAGAAGTGCTTGTTTGGCTCTAAAACTATGATAAATGGAACATCATCGAAAAATCAAGTGATCTAGGCTTTCGAATCACTCCAATAGGAGTCCGGATGAGAAAATGACGTCCGTTTTACAATCCGAGCTCAAATAAGCAAGTTGGCGCCCAACCCGCACGGGTCCAGCACCAACCCGCTCCAGTCGTGCCCAACCCGCTGGGGTTCAAAGAAAAAAGCCTCAATCCTGTTCCAAAACCCGCCCGGGTCGACAACAAGTAGGGCGAGGCAATGGTTTTCTCGCCTACTCGACACTCTACTTGTCCTCCAAGCCAACCCTAATCTTGTAATTAGTATATATACCCTATTGTAAATTCTAGGGTTAAGCTTTCTTAAGTCCCCTTTAGATTAAATTAGGAGCAGTTTAGCTTAATCATTTCACAAATTGTTCTTTAATCTTTCCCCAATTTATATTAATCTTTCAACATTCAATCTTTCAATACTTATTCATTAGATTAGTCTTGGATCTACTGGGTTTATGATTGAAGATTGGTGACAAGTCTTCATCTTTATGCAATATATTTTTTTTTTTTTTTTTTTTTATGTTCATATTTACTTTCCAAGTTGGTAACTTTCTTAATCTCTTTATTTACCTGTTAATCCTTTGTTTATTTTCTTGCTTAATCATCAATTTTATTTATGTTATGATGTTTGACACCATTGTTGACATAAAGAGCATGATGTTTTGTGAGTAGTCTTTTAGCTAGGGTTAGTGGGACTGTGGGAGATTAGAGGAGTAATTATGGGATAGATCCTTATTTAATGGGTTTATATATATGAACAAGTGTAGATCGCGCGCAATTAATGCGCGGTATTTATAGATCATTTACTTTTCAGTGTGTATTTACTTTTTCATTCACATTTATACCTTAACCTTTTCATATTTCACCTAATTGTATTTTGATATGGACAAAAATGAAACTACAAAACTAATAAAAAAATTGAGTATCTCTTAAAATCTGTATTTTAATGAATTTTTTTATCACAAAGTTAAAGATTTCATTTTATTACTTTTTTTAAATCATTTAATGAATTTTCTTTTTCACAAAGCTAATAATATTAGATTATATTTTTCTTTTATGCAGTGTAAGTATGCATTAAATCATTCTCAAAGAAAGATTAGCAATTTGTATTTTATACGGAGTAATTTATATCACTTTTATTTTATTTTGATTAAAACATTACAATTAAGAATTTAATGAAAAAAGTATACATTAAAGAAAATACTTCGGAAAAAAAAATCTCATTTTTTTCCTTATATAAGTAGATGAAGTTTGTAGGAAAACATTTGAGAATTTTTATTCTCTTTAGTGTATAAGATTCTTTTAAGAAAATAAAAAAATTGGCCTATGCAGGTCTCGAACCTGCGACCTTCGCGTTATTAGCACGACGCTCTAACCAACTGAGCTAATAGGCCACATTGTTTCCATGTAAGCATGACGCTTACATTATTATTTATTGTGATTTTTTTTTGTAGAAACAACTCTTATTTTTAGTATATAATCTTGATTTATAAAAAGGTGATTACCTTTTTTTTTTTTGGAATGGATCGAATAAAAGGGGATTACTTTCATGTAACTTTTATTTAAATTACAAAATTAATATTACATGATGTTTATCACATGAAATAATTTCAATTTCTATTTGTTTCCTTATTTAAATAAATAAAATTTGTAACATCCATGTATTTATTTCCTTTCTTATTAAGTATTGGTGCATTTGGGGGGAAACCTTTTGGATAAACTTATTCTTTTAGTTATAGGAGGATGATTGTTTGTTGTGTTTTCAACTTATACATATGTTATGTTTGATGAAATGCTTGATTGACAACCTTGCATAAATTCTTTACCGTCTTGATAAGCCTTGTAAGATCAGAAGCCTCAAGGATTGTTAGACCTATATTTTCAACCATCCTTGTAAGATCGAAAGCCGCAAGGGTGGTTAGACCATGCATATTGTTGAATATGGAGACCGGGTGTACGCGTGAGCTAACCCAACTTATCCTAGGAATCGTAAGATCGAGAGCCTCCATTCCAACCCAACTCAAATCGTTCATGTGACCCATTTATGTGATTTACCATGCATGTTTCCCCTATGATCCCATGACACCCTAGTGTTTGTTTATTCATTTGTTCACATCTTTACTTTCATTGATTGTTTTTACCTTTCATCGCTATTTATTGCTTTTCATTTAGCTTAGACTACAAACCCCTTTCAATTGTGACAACCCTAGCATAATTATTACTTGATTGAATGACTTGAATACCCATGTCCTTTGGGTTCGACCTCTACTTACTACTAGCTAGTTTGTTGAGTATAAATGTGTTTGATAGCGGACAACGATCCGCTCCATCACCCGACCTGATAAGTAGACATGGCAAACAGGTTGTGTCGTGTCGGTTCATGTTCGTGTTCGTGTCACATATTACTGCTCCCCATTTGTCAGAAATATCAAATGGTTCATCACCGCAGTTTTGAAAACATTTGAAGGGTCAGTACAATTACACAATTAATTACAACAAACACAAAGAATATGCAACTCAAGACTACTCAAACAATACTCCACTATCCCCAAACTCCAACAAATCGCTCTCATCGTAGCGAGTAGCCGGGTTCCCATTGCAACAGGTAACCAACCCCTACCGATGCCAGACCTCAGCACTGGACATCAAAATCCCCGCTCATCGCAACAAACGAACCCAGCTCATTAATGTGCACATCCTCCTTGTGACGAAACATGGGGTGGAACCATCCCTCGACATGGCTCCACAATCACCATCTCAACTCCTTCAACATCCAACAGTCTCGACCACCACAATAGTATATAATCACAATGATAAATAATCATAACAATGCAACCAATCATGAACTATATTGAGTAGGGGAACCCTACTTCTAGCGAATCCTCTTGCAAGCGCAGACAGTCACATAAAGGTACATAAGACACCGACATCTTCACCTACAACAACCAATACGACTCTATCACGACCAACCATTATCGCCGCTAATATCAAAAGATGGTGACAGCGACTTACCCCCTCAAATCGGCTTACGACGGAGGTCATGTCCCGACTTGTTATTCCCGTTCCCGCGCTAGTCTTTTAGGTAAAGAACGTGAATATAGAGGATAAAGGAAGGAGAAGGAGAAATAGCGAGGGAGAAAGAGAGAGAGAGAGGGTCTGATTTTAGGTTTTGGGCAAAGAAGTAAATGAGAAACGAAATGATATAAATCCCGGCTTACGATCGTAAAATAATTGTTGACCCATCGACCCTCAGTCGAATGCTCCTGACTCGACCGTGTAGGGCTTAATCGGTCGAGTGCCCTACATACTCGGCCGACTCACTCCTAATAGGCTGAGTAAGCTGAGTCCGCATTGCAAACTAAGTCTACTAACAACTTTCAAAAGGTCCCATAGACACATGAGGTCCCCCGCAAGGTCGTCTACGAAGACGGGCATTACAGTAGTCTTTTAATTACGGTTAATGGGAGATTAGGGGAGTAATTATGGGTTAGATCCATGCTTAATGAGTTCATATAATTGATTGGTTGTTGTGGTTTCAACTAGAGCACATGTTATGTTTGATGAAATGCTTGATTGACAAACTAGCATGAGTTTCTATCTTTTCAACTTCTCCTATAAGATAGAGAGCCTTAGGAGTAGTTAGACTATGCATGATGTTGGTTGGGAGACCGGGTGCACGCGAGAGCTAGCCCGACTCGACCTAGGTAGGACCGTAAGATCGAGAGCCTCGGTACTAACCCGACTACAACTCTATTTGATTATGTGACTCATTTATGTGATTTTCCCATGATTTTACCCTATGATCCCATGACACCTTGGTGCTTTTAATCATTTGTTTAAATCTCTACTTTTATTGCTTGTTTTTGGCTTTCTGTGGATACCTCGTTTCTGCACCTCTCGCTAAACATTCAGTGATGACTGAGCCGCATGTTTAACATACAGAGCGATTTTAGGACATTTCATAAGTTCGTCGACAAGTGGTAGCTCAAACGCCTGTGCCAACCCCTTGGTCGTCATCTCTGTGCCGATACGGTCGTTTCGACAGTAATTAGAGTACATTAGGAATCCAGGTCAAAAACCGTCTTTATTTTTTAAAACCGGGTCCGAACATTCTAGAATTTATTCCTTAATATCATTTATTAGTGTTAAATTCTCGAAAATATCTTGCCTTGCGGAATAAGGAAGCCTACATCTTCCCTAATCCCTAAATTAAAACGCGGAAATCTTTCTTGTTGAGGAGGAAAGGCCGCAGTAGGTGTTGCGCCTCTTGGAAAAGTCGCAATGCCTGCTACACCTCTTCCTGGGCTGGTTTCGTTAGTTTCCAGAATATCCGAATTCGTTCCAAATCTTATCTTTTCTAAATTTACACCTCATGATTAGCATAAATAGAGGCTTTCGCGTCACATATTTTTCATGCGAGTCTCCGCCCTTATCTTTTCTCTTTGCATTCTAAGACCACGTGTTGTTGCTATTGATGCCTACGTGCTTGATCACTCAACCACATAAGCCCAAAACCTTTTGGGTACCAATCTCGTTGCATTACCGACCAATTTGACCAATTCCGCCTAATCAACTCAATCAAATTTGTTACTAAATCCTTTTAAGGGCCACTTTCAATCCTATATCGAGTCGAGCCAACCACTAAAACGACAACTTTATTTAATCTTGCTTCGTAAACATATAAGTATGAGGGTGTAAGCCTACTTTATCTTGATCAATCCATTTCATATATAGTTTAACCCCCTATTTTAGCTCGGTTTATTTGACTATTGCGCTTTATTTAATGTTTTTGTGAGCTAATATTACATTCTAGATGTATTGCTCGTGTTTGTTACATTTTGTAGGAATCTAAGCGGTTGTAAGCTTTTTCCCGTCATTTTAGCAAGCATCGGAATTTGCAAAGCTAAGTAGAGGCAAACTTGAACATGGCATGTCATGTTGGAATAAAAGTGATGGTCCAAGCAACATCACACTAATAATAATACACAAAATCTCATTGAAGACACACCATATCCGTCACAAATGAAGACGGATACCATTTCCTCTCACAAAATACCCATCAAGGGTGAGTGAGGGAGCACATGGGGGGTGCCCACCTTGTCCCCTCTACCCATTTCCTCTCACAAATTACCCGTTGCAAGATCCGACCCGTCTTCAGCAAGACTTTTTGATAATAATATTAGTGGAAAATAAAGAAATGAGCCCAAAAATGAAAACAAAGAATTGAAGCCCAAATGTGGAGACTTAGAAGAAACCTTTGGATGCTCACATGAGAATATTGGATGCTAATATCACATTTAACCGGATATTAAAGAGGAATTAAGACACAACATTGGATCCTCTATGCAATTAATCAAGCAATTAGTGGAAAATAGTTGGGGTTGACCTCCTTTATGACTTTAGGTTTCAATACCTCATTTCCTATATAAGGGGTGTAGGCTTGGGACATTTGGACACATCTCTTCACACACTTTTTACATATAATTTTCCTCCTAAAATTCTTTCTAAGTTTAGTAGTTAGTTTAGTTTAGTTTAGTTTAATTTATCATTTACATTTTATTGTAAACATTTCCTTTAGCAATTTCAAGTTACAATTCTAATTTACATTCAAGCTATTTCCATTACATTGTTCTACATTTCTATTTCCATTCAACGTAATCCATTTCTATTTCCATTATGTTATTTATTTCATTAGTTTACATTTCTTTACATTTCATTATGTTAGAGTAGATTATTTTGTCTAGGGACTAAAGGAAGCCATGCATAAATCGTTCTTGTAATTGTTGAGCTGGGGTAAATTGATATCGATAAGTTGTTTCTATCACATGCTCGTTTTGGTTAAGATTAATCTATATTTAAAATACACAAACAATTGATTAAGTGGGTTAATTCGTTCTATAAGTCGAGAGGCACGGAACTTGAGTTAGAGTTTGCATGTGTTAGTAGAGTGACCTAGTAGTCGAGAGCCTCTAGGACCCATTCTATGGTTGATGCTATTATCGAGATGCTAATGTCGTAAGACGGATATCTTTTGCCTAAATATTTATCACTTTTATCAATTCTTATTTTAACTTGAACATTTACATAATTTGCATGAGTGACCCGACTTACCTAGACATCTTCTTTTATTATTGTTTTCATCTATTTTCATAAAATCAACTCAACCGATCAAAACCAATCGTTAAACCGACCTTGATATAATTCACTCCATAACAACTTACATAGCAACTCCCGTCTCCTTGTGGATTTCGACCCCTTAATACTACATTCATTTGTTGTACTCTAGGGTATTTTTTATAGGTGTGCGATAGCCTATCATATCTTTATGCCTTTTTTGTAATTATGATTTTGTACGAGTTTATATTATGAACTTGCTCAAAATCGTGTTTAAAAACCATGTTTTGAACCCCCTTTTTGATGGATCAGTAGAGAAAGACCGTCGAGAAGAGACGCATCAGCAGATGCGCCGTTTGGAATAGTCATAGCATCTTCTGCGCCTCTTCGAGAGGCTCCTGGTCTGCTGTTGCTCTTCTTCTTCTTCTTCTTCTTCTTCTTCTTCTTCTTCGATTACCTGTTACCCGTCCTTTCTTCGTCTTCTTCCCTTATTTCTTCAATTTCTTGTATTTCCCAGTTTCTTAATTTATTTCATAAAATTCTTTTCGACTTAAATTCCTTATAATTCAATATTTGCGGGTTTTCGTCACAAATTCAAACCCGGATTTAAGATGCGCGATTTATCCATATCAAGTCCCTCGAATTCGTCTTTTGTGTACTGTTTCAACTTATTTTTGGTTTCAATTCTTTATTTTCGGTTTCGATTATTTATTTTCCAGTTTCCGTCTGAATCTTGTTCTTTTTTTAGTCGTTGTAATCCGAGTTTTATGCAGTAAATCAAATCCGACATCGTAAATTGTGCAAATGGCTTGTATAAGTCGTTCTAATTCGCCTTACGA
Source organism: Silene uniflora (assembly GCA_018983105.1). Classification (NCBI taxonomy): domain Eukaryota; kingdom Viridiplantae; phylum Streptophyta; class Magnoliopsida; order Caryophyllales; family Caryophyllaceae; genus Silene; species Silene uniflora. Next base: position 4,086 of record JAGPOY010004391.1, on the reverse strand, counting down.
CGGTCTTCTTACATATAATCTGTAACAACCCAAAATTCAGGACTTACTCGGTGCTCTACTCGACCGAGTAGGATGCTCCACTCGACCGAGTGGAATTGTAGAATTAAAATCAGACTCTGACCTTGTGCCACTCGGTCGAGTAAAGCGTAAGGTATTTACTCGACCGAGTGTACGACACTCGACCGAATGGACACTTCACTCGACTGAGTGCCGTGTCGTTGTCAACCAAAATCCGCGTGAATGGTTTTGTCTTTTCCTATTACGATGGTTGACCTCTTTTGACTTGAGAATTCAGATTTCTTCCCTAAAAACACTCTCATTTCCTAACCCTATCTTCACCTACCATCCTCATCCCATTCAAAAACACATCTCCTTTGGATACTAGCCAATTTAGTGAGATCTACCTCTTGTTCATCCTCTTGTTCATCCATTTGGTTGGTAAGTTTACTAATTACTTTCCTATTTCTTTACCTTTACTAAACCCTAGTTCTAGTATGACACCAAGTTGGGGTTTTGGGTATTTAAATGGGAAATTAAGAGGAAGTACTAGTATTTAATGATGTAGATTGTGTAGTAATGGTTGGATATTAATTATATGTAGGAAGCTTCATAGAGGAGCATTTCTAGGGTTAGCTTGAAGCCTTGAGAAGATCTTAAGGTAGGCATTCTTTCCCTACTAGCTTTAATGTGCATAGCATATAATGAAAGTAATGCTTAAAAGAGATGAATAGAGGACCATACTTGTGCGTTTTGATGTAACACACACCGTAAGGAGACCTACCACTGATAGCACACCTAACAAAAATACCCTTCGGTACAACAAATAAATGTAGTATTCTTAGGTGTCGAATCCACAAGGAAGCTAGGTAGTTCTATTAAAATGCTATGAATAGATTTTTTCTCTCTAAGTCGATTTAAAAGGTTTGTTTGTTGATTGATGATTTAAGATAAAAACAATAATGATAAAAACATCTAGGGAAGTCGGTTCAACATGTAACAATTGTGAATGCATATGACTAATATGATATAATAAAACATTGTTCATTGCTAAGGGTTTAACACCCGTCTCGCGACATATAAATAGAATAGCCTAATTGATCTCTCGATATGATTAAGTTACTCTATTAACAACATGCAAATGTTCTACTTCAAATCCCGTGCCTCTCGACTTTAGGACGAGCAATTTAACCAATGATTAATTACGCGTTTTAGTCATCGATTAATATAAACATAATTGAGCATGTGCTAGAAACATATGAACAACATTTTATCTTTACCAATTATGTCATATTGCAAACACTTTTCATTACATGTCTCCCCTAGTCCCTAGACTAGAGAAATCAGCTACTCATATTAAGATTAAAACTATTAGACAATAATGTAAATGACATAATGGAAATGTAATAAGAAAATAAAGAGAAAAATACAATACCAATGGAAGGAATAAGACTTGAAAGGAAGAACATAAACCCAAAGGAAAGCTTGAATTAACTTGATTAGAAATGTTTAACTATTGAATGATTAACTAACTATGAGAATTACAAGATTATATGAGAACTTTTGTGTAAACTAAACTAAGGAAAATGACAAGAGAAAGGTAAGAATAAGCTAAGAAAAGATGCCCAATAACTCGTATAACACCTCCTATTTATAGTAGAATAGGGGTGAAACGTAAATAGGAGTTGACGAGTCAATAGTACATAGAGGGAGGTCATCCCAATCGGGGTCATCAGTCCCGATCGGGACCGTAGCAGTCCACAAGCTTTTGCTTAATTACCCGATTAATTGTAATGGCATCCAATGTTTATGTTAAATGCCCTCTTAATTCACCCGGTAAATGACCTTCAATTCATGCATTATCTCCACATATGGAATCTTTTGCTCCTTAACTTCCTTTGACAAAATGTAATATGGATTTGACTTTACGTTTGTAAAATGTTGTAATTGTTGGTCCATCCATAATATTAATGTCATTCTTCCATACTTGACCATTTCAATGCTTGCTTGACTTCTTGTGTGGGCTTGACTTCTTCATTTAGCATTTGTTGTAATTTTGGTCCATCATTTCCCAACTAAATCCAATTAAACTCTTCAAGCAAGTCCATACTCCATACTCTTCTTAGCCTTAGTCTTCTAGTGCAACATTCTAGCTCATCTTGTAGTCATTTTAGCTCATTAAGCTAAGTTCACCTACAAAACATGGCAATACACAAAATACACTAGAAACACTAATATTAGCTCAAAACACTAAGATAAGTGCAAATTATAATGTAAACTAGAGCTAACATAGGGGGATAAAAGTATACAAATGAGGCACTTATCAAACTCCCCCAAGCTAAGTCTTTGCTTGTCCTCAAGCAAGATCATCGCTTACATGCAATCCCAATTGTCTAATAAGCATATGACTCCCATCCCTAAACAACATGGGCATAAGGAAAAGCAAAACATAGATGAGATTTACATGGCGGCGTAGCATAGATGACATCAAGTAGACTTTTCGGCTCTTGCATGATCATGTAACTTTTGGACTCTCGCGGGACACTCACAACTCAAATGTGTTTTAAGGACAATTTTTGTGAATAAGCACTCAACTATCCTCTACTTATAAACATGTGCCCGCAATCTAATATGGTAAACATTCAATTCACAAGCCAAACAATCAAATGCAAGCAAGTAATGAAGCCAAAAGGGTTAGTAGAAGGATTTTTGTGACATGGGTAATAAGGGGGACAAATAGTTATGGATTTGTGGAGCTAATAGTCAAGCTAGCAACAAAACCAAGAGAAATACTCATATTCCAATCCCAAATTCCCAATGTAGAAGATTAACTCCTTGCAATACAAAACTTTAAGATATTTCTCCAAAGATATAATGTGATAAAACACGAGAAATTCTCAACTCTTCTTCTTTTTCAAGCAACAATACATGCATATTAATCGTTCTATTCGCTTTTTTCACACTTTCTTTTTCATTCTTTTCTTATTTTTGTGTGATTTTCCCTTCTTTCCTTGCTTCACTTCTTACTTTCATGCACAAGATTCACAATGATATATATACTTTGGTATTCATTCCAATTAGAGCTTCCCACATAACATAGCTACTAGCTTGACAAAGGTAGGCAAGTTTATATGTAGCTTAAGGATATTAAGATCATAAAGGGAGCTAAAAAGAGAGCAAATTTATCAATGTGAAATTGGCTTCAAATATGCAATGCAACCCTGAAAGTAATGCTTAAATGAAATGAATAGAAGACCATACTTGTACATTTTGATGAAACACACATCCACTACGCCAAATAATACCATCAATCACGGTTAGAAAAGGCTATATACCGTTATGACACCAAAAACGGAACCGTTATTGCATCGACCGTTGTTATTATATGATTACGGCTAATATAAACGCGGAACCGTTATGAAATTTAATCAACGGGTTAAGAATACCGTTATGGAATGCTTAAGAACGGATCCAAAACCGTTGTCAATAATAATTAATCCGTGGTAGTATTTGGTTGGAATGAGCTACGGAAAATTATCACAACGGTTGTACTGAAAAGAAACCGTTATAAATGATTAAATATGACAACGGTTTGTGCTTAATAAACCGTTATAAATATCATGAATTCGACAACGGTTTTAATTCGTTTTATTATGGATGAATATGTCAACGGTTTTATATTTAAATGCGACCGTGGTCAATAAAATTATTGACCACAGTGTAATAATAACCCTTATTAAATTGTAAAATTTTTTAAAAAAAAAATATTTATATTAGCAGGTTCCAGCTAATCCGTAAATGCTATTTTTGCAGTAGCATCCTGTTACTGCAAAATAGCATTTCAGTACACTGCATTGCAAAATTTCAATCCTGCATCATCAGAATATGACACAGAATCATCGATTCAACCCAGCATCAAAATATTATAAACAGGATGAGCAAAACTAAATACACATGGCTCTATTGATTACACTCCGGTAAGGAAAGAAAATATTTGGCCCACATGGTTCTCATGTCGTCGATGTCTACCTTCGAATACCTTGGGTCTTTGTTGTTTATTGAAGGTGCTGGGAACTACAAATCAAAACA